>JAGFPH010005273.1:27677-72921 GCA_018207615.1 Philaenus spumarius
GCTACAAAAAAGGTGTCTTGACATTTTTCGTTAAAATGTACGGTTTTAGAGTAATTTAGGTTTGTAATTTTCAAACAGCCGCCATTTTGAAACACATGATTGGATTTAATCGTTTATTTTTCTTGAGGTATATCATTGTTAGGTTAAACTTGATGCAAAGTTTGAACTCAATCAGTCAAACCGTTCTCTAGATATGAATTATTTTGTACAAAAAACAAAATGGCGGATATCTGGAAAACGAAGCGTTTTCGGACCTATGTTTATAGGAACTTTTTTCATTATTTTCACCAGTAGAACACGTCCTGCAATTCTTTCCGTTTCTTCCTGATACACCCTGTATACAGGGTGAGTTTCTACTGACACCATTAACTTCGCCAGTGCGTTCTACTCACTAAATGGAATAAAAAAGTTCATATGGACCCATGTCCGATTCTCAACCGTTTGGCTGTAGTCGCGTATTTTGTATTTTTTCAAAATCATGCTATTTTACCTCACTATTTGTTTGATAAAAATAAAACTAATCAACGTACCGAATTGCAATTAAAACCATTACAACAAGAATTAAATTTGCTATAAAAGCAAGGTTTTTTGTAATGATTTCTCTAATAATAATGCCTTTAAAAATTGGAAATAAAATAAGAAGTTGGGTAAGTAAATGTTTTAGGTTACATTTCAATACCCTTTTTTACTACTTAAATTAAACGTAAGGCAATATCAAATGAAATTAAAAACTTCCTCATTTAATAACCTTTAAAATGATGTACAAATGTTAAGTTTTACGATTAGGTATGACAGTAAAAACTTTAAAAAACTGGAATAAAACACGTTTTACTGATTTGGTTTTAACAAAGAAATGTACTGAAATGATGTAGGCCTACTTATTTTTGTTTTATGAAATCAGCTGTAACTTGGTATTGGTTGAAATCAGCTGTTATAATGGTATTATAATTTATCACCTATTCTGAATCAGCTGTTGTTAATACTACATTGTTGTAATAATTAATTGATTCATCATTTAATTTGCACGTCAAACTGAACTAGGCATTTGTGTTGTAAGATATTCATTCTGTGATATGGATGGACATTTTACTGATTTGGTTTAAACAAAGAAATTCAAATAAATTATAAACCAAGATAAGAGGTTACAAACTATTCTACTTAAGAAAGTTTTCAAAATGGCCACCATCCGCTCTAATGCATGCCTGGACTCGTTTTCGCAGTTCTCTCAAACTCGCCTTAAGTTGATGTTAATGCGCAGACGAGCAGCAGCCCTCACAATCCTATTTCTTACTTCCTCAGCTGTGTGCACTGGGGTGCGGTAGACTTCTTTTTTGAGGAAGCCCCAAACGTAGTAGTCTATAGGAGTGAGGTCTAGTGACTGTGGTGGCCAAGCAACCGTTCCACCTCTTCCGATCCACATCTAAAAACGGTTGCTAAGGTACTCTCGAACTGCGTTGTTGAAGTGTGGAGGTGCACCGTCTGCTTGGTAGATGATGCGCATACTCAAAGCCCGATCCATACGTTTACTTTGAACCTTGTCTGACTGCGTGATTCGCGAGCCATATGCGGATTTTCAAACTGTATAATGATGCTCGTTGTGGAAGTTAAAAACTCCATCTCGCTTAAATGACGATTCATCCGTCCACAAAATTGTCTTAAGAAAGTCGCCACGATCATTGTGTCTAATCCAACGCAAAAGTGAAGTCTTTGAGGGGAATATCTCGGGTCAAGAGTCTGAACGCAGATGAAATGGTACGGATGCAGTCCTTCTTTACGAAGTAGTTTTGATACATGTGTCTGCGATACGCCCAATTCACTGGCCACAGTTCTTGTACTTGTCCGCGGATCTTCTTCTACTCGGTCTAGCACAGCTTCTTCTACGGCAACATCTTGCATGAAATTGCCAACTAAGCGACCTTTAGTAGGAAAATGTCCATTTTCACACACACTCTGATGTACCCTGGTGAAGGTTCTGACATCAGGAATCCTTCTGTCAGGAGTTACGACGATTGTACTCGCGACGGCTTTCAGCGGCATTACCGGAGCAAAAGCCGTACACAAATTGCATATCAGCATATTCTAAATCTGTTAAAGGATCCATATCACAAAATGTATATCTTACAACACAAAGATATTGTGTATCTCAAACACTACGTGCATCTCAAACACGTTCAGTTTGACGTGCATATTAAATGATGACTGGATTAATTATTACAACAATGTAGTATTAACAACAGCTGATTCAGACTGGGTGATAAATTATAATACCATTATAACAGCTGATTTCAACCAATACCAAGTTACAGCTGATTTCGTAAAACAAATAAGTACATCATTTCAGTACATTTCTTTGTTAAAACCAAATCAGTAAAACGTGTTTTATTCCAGTTTCTTTGGAGTTTTTACTGTCATACCTAATCGTAACACTTAAAATTTGTACATCATTTTAAAGGTTATTAAATGAGGAAGTTTTTAATTTCATTTGATATTGCCTTACGTTTAATTTAAGTAGTAAAAAAGAGTCTTGAAATGTAACCTAAAACATTTACTTACCCAACTTCTTATTTTATTTCCAATTTTTAAAGGCATTATTATTGACAAATCATTGCAAAAAACCTTGGTTTTATAGGAAATTTAATTCTTGTTCTAATGGTTTTAATTGCAATTCGGTACGTTGATTAGTTTTATTTTTATCAAACAAATAGTAAGGCAAAATAGCATGAATTTGAAAAAACACAAAATACGCGACTACAGCCAAACGGTTGAGAATCGGACATGGGTCCATACGAACTTTTTTATTCCATTTAGTGAGTAGAACACACTGGCGAAGTTAATGGTGTCAGTAGAAACTCACCCTGTATATTATGATTTTTAATGACACCCCAAAAAGTGTTCTGGAGACCATGATCGGTGCTTATTTGCTACTCCCGACCTTGGGTCTTACCATAAGGGCCACTGCAATAGCTAATTTTTCCTATGGAAATTCGCTAAAAATTCCACACACTCGGACTCCCGTAAATGGGGGGCGTAATTTAGAACTTAGGCCTAGGGCGTAAATAGATATTAATGCGGGTCTGCTTCGGCCCGGTAGTTTCGTGTAAACATTTTGCAGTTAAATTGACCCATAGGAGTAACCAAGAGTTTTTTTGGGATTTCGCACTTTTTTTACATTAAAATACGCTATTAAAATTACTTTGTTTTCAACACCTATGCAAATGTCAAACTACAATAAACTATCAATATATTGCTGACATTAGTTTTGGTCGAATTCAGCACTGGCACTTTATTTGATATAGGATGCAGTATAGTGTATGGCCTGGGACACTCGGAGTTATTTGCCGTCGCCATCATATCAATATTGGCGCGAAGGAGAGTATTAGAGCATACACATTGGTCGGAAAAATAAACTATCGGTTTATTTACCGCTGACGGTAGCTGTGTAGCGGCTCGTTGCCGCTACAATCGACGGATATTCCACCGTCTTCGCCGAAACAGTGGCGAACGTGACCAAATGCACGCCAATATTTCTTATTTTAGTATTTTTTCGTAGAATACTATCTTTCAGCTGCGTGTGTAGTTCTCAAATGACGAAACCGACATTCTTAAATGATTGAAAAATGTTTCTTAATAGTTCCTTAAATCACGAAACACAGTGTAGAATGCTCCAACATCTTCTGTTCTTTTATTTATTGATTGGATGAACCCAAATAAGGATATTTTTTTTGCTTCTTTTTCAATAAATGGAAAAACAATAAAGCGAGAATTGTTCTCTGTTCATATCAATAAAACATTAAAAGAAATAACATACTACATGACACACTTCGTGATTGATGAACTAGACACTTTAGTTTAACGAATCCCCTTTTGGCTTTTAGACGGCGTCGGAAATTTTACCGCCCTGTGTGCACACTTTAAATTTTATGAGCGGCGACGGTAACTAATCCGCAGCCGACAGAAAAACGCCTTGCCAGGCCTATAGGGTTAGAGGCAGCGCACGGAAAGATTTGGTGGGGGATGAGTTATGGTTGCTATTCTAAATTATTCTAAAATAGGCCTGAATGACAATTAGAAGTGGAAATTTATATAATTTTGAAATACTTACGGAAGCCCAAAACGTGTTAATTTGCAACTTAATTAAAAATAAAATCCATACCCCCCACCATTGTTGTAACCCCCTCCTGACGGTCGTCCTGATTACGCTTATGAATTGGCCTGCTTAGCTTAATACGGAAAGGCGACAAAATGATTCATAATGTTATCATTGCATTAGCTGATAAGCACTTGGCAGCCACAATAGATACGCGATAGTCTACGAGTTCAGTACTTGGTCAACACTAGTGATGTGAATAATGGATATCAAACCGGTGGTGCTGTTTTGTCTGTCTTGTATTATTGGCGTGTCTGCAGACAGTGAGTAGTGCAAATATTATTACATCCAACCTCAATATTAACATTTATATGCGCGTTATAATCTGTAAGCATGGCCAGTGTCCACTGAACCGAGAACAGTGAATTTGTTCACTTGTGATTCGCTTTGAATTCACTTACGTAATCAAGTGTGAAAAAAGGGTTTGGGGAATTTTGTACAGTGGCTGGCTGTCATACACTGATTTGTGCGAGTTAAAAAGTAAGGATATTTTTCGGGATAACTTGTAAAAACTAAAAAGTCAAGATAATTGAGTCTAACAAAATATATATAGCCCAGTCGGTATAGGTTTAAATTACCAGTAATTTGCAATATGGCTTAATTTTTTTTATAAGTACATTAAAGTATGTAGATTAACATAAAAAAAAGTTTACCAGTCTATCGATTTCCCAAAGTCGAAAAAAATTGATTATCATTTTTTTTCGATTATCCATAATATTTCAAGCTATGATGAAGATAGAGAAAAATAAAAAATACCACCGTGTAGGGGAGGTATTTTTCAATAAAAAAGGACATATGTATTTATTTCCTCCGAGCAATGGTTTGTCTGGAAAAAAATCGATAATGCAGGTATGTATTTTGCAGCAGGGGAAATCACTAAAAGGGGACATCTTATGAAATGAAATGAAATATCTTTATTAGTCAAATATTTACATATAGGCCTATACATGTCAGATTACAATTTTGACACAAGAACTTAAGACTAATAAAGTGAGACCCCGAGGTTTATAGAAAACCTGTTTGGGGTGATACATATGCAACTTAAAATAACATATAAAAACTTATTCATATATGAAGCGTTGGGTCATTCTAAATTGGCCGAATTTTAATATATCGAATTGAAACTTGACATAGTTAAAATATATATTTTAAACATTTATGCTGAGTCTCAGCTTGTTATCTTGAAAATTACCCGATCTAGAGCCACTTGACTCATCAATGGGTTTCTCGATTTTAGGAGTACCGGACCCACGAACTAATTTTAATCGGTTCCAGTTTAGAGAATTTTCAAAATATCAACCTGAAAGTTTTTTTACAAGTTAAATATATATATTCACACAAGTTCAAGGAGTATAAACCTTTTTCATTATTTACTTTTAAAAGCCCAAGTAAATTACAAAAGTATAATTTTAGAACTTTTTAGATTTTTCATCAAAACGCTTGAGTTGATCAGCTGCAGATTAGTCATTTTTGAAAATATAGTTTTTAAAATAAGTATGGCAAAAAAACAATTGTATTTGTAACTTCTGTACCAATTTTTAAATCGATATGTTAAAAAATGTCGAAAATGTAGTCGTTGAATCTAAAAGTGTTATAGTTCAAACGAGATAAGTAAAACAGAAGACTATTTTCAAGCGCCTCGTTTTTAAAAATAACATTAAAAAAATCGTTCATACTTACTAAGAATATTTATACTAGTGTACTCAACTTGTAAAACAAATTTGGTGTTGATATTCCAAAAATTGACGAAACTGGAATAGATTGAAATTAGTTCGTGGGTCCGGTACTCCTAAAATCGATAATCGAAATCGACTCCTAGATCGGGTAATTTTCAAGATAACAAGCTGAGACTCAGCATAAATGTTTAAAATATATATTTTAACTCCTATGTAAAGTTTCAATTCGATATATTAAAATTCGGCCAATTTATAATGAGCCAACGCTTCATATATGAATAAGATGTCCCCTTTTAGTGATTTCCCCTGCTGCAAAATACATACCTGCATTATAGAATTTTTTCCAGACAAACCATTGCTCGGACGAAATAAATACACATGACCTTTTTTGTTGAAAAATACCTCCCCTACACGGTGGTATTTTTTATTTTTCTTTATCTTCATCCCAGCTCAAAATATTAAGGATAATCGAAAAAAATGACAATCGATTTTTTTTTCGACTTTGGGAAATCGATAGACTGGTAAACTTTTTTTTATGTTAATCTACATACTAGAATGTACTTATAAAAAAATAAATCAGCCGTATTGTAAATTACTGGAACTTTTGGTCTAAAATTACCTCTACCGACTGGCCTAATACTTAAACTTTAATTTTCCGCTTTAACCGGCTTTGTCCAGACTGGCTGACGTAGAATCAACATGGAGCTAAAAACAACTTAGGATACAAATACGAAAATTTAAAGGTATATATATTCTTATAGTGACATTGACGCACACTAAGAAAGGATTTTAAAACATTTTGGTTTTAAAACGTGAAAATAGCGAAAATTCGGATAAAACAGCTGTTCGGATCATATAAGTGTTTACTGTATTATAATTTCATTCAAACATCTGTTGTTACATAATTATCTTTACTAATATTATAAAGAGGTAAAATTTGTTTGTTTGTATGTAGGGGGTAATCTCTGGAACTACTGAACCGATTGAAAAAATAGTTTTACTAATAAAAAGCTACACTATCCGTGAGTAACATAGGCTATAATTAATTTTGATGGTAGCAACAACCCATAAAACTATAAATAGTAATTGCTATACTTTCCTTAAAGTAGAGAGATGAAATTTTGTACATTTATATCTAACTAGCTGACCCGTACGGCGTTGCCCGGGGTGGTTGGTATTTTCAGTCTTTTTAACGTAATTCTATTCTTTTTAAGTGTTCAGTAAGTGAGTGGTATTTGGCTTTTATATATCTTAAATAATTAGCCCAATAATTGGTGTTTTAGTTCATTGTAGGCCTAACCTAAAATTATATTCAGTTTTTGATCCAAATCAGTTGTTGATCAAAATCAGCTGTTTTAAGCTTTTCATATGAACATCTGTTTTTTTGTGCCCCTGATAAAATCAAAAGAAATCTTTCTTCTTCTTCCTTAAGATTGACCTTCCATAAGATTAACATTGAAACTTTGAGGGCCACTGGGGCGTAGCCCTAATGTCCTAGGACTTCGGTAAATGGCATAAAACCTTCCCAGGGTTAACCTGTGTTACTATGCAAAATTTCAAAGCAATCCGATGGACGGTTTGGTAACGCATAAAGGACAAACATACAAACAGACAAACGTACAAACAGACGGACATACATTGAATTTTATATATATAGACAAGATACATAGATAAACTGGATTTGCATTTTGTCGCGTGCTGCTAAGGGGTGAAAATGTGATAACAAGCCCTCCTGAAACAACTCAAATTAATTGTTATATTTTTCTTTAAAGTTGGTGAGCTGAAAATTTGTACATTTATTTCTTACAACATACATAAAAAAAGTATCATAGATTGACATTTTTTAGCGTGCTGCTAAGAGGTGAAAATTTAGTAACAACCCCTATAAAAAACGTTGATTGTTATACTTTCCTTAAAGCTAGAGAATAAACCCTTAATGATTTTAAAACGAGAAACCACCGTGTTACATCCTAATTAATAATAAATAACGCATATTAGAATTTAGAAAAGGTAGGAGACCTATTTATATAAAATAACCTGTTTGAATTTGCTAAGACGCGAGTCACCGCGGTGGTTGTCGCGGAGCCCTCTATTAATAAATAAAGTGCTAATTTAGATCAAAAACTTAACGAAATTTTAGGTTAGGCCTATCCTGAACCAAAACACTTGTATTGGAAGCTTTTACATTCAAAATTTGTTTGAAATGTTGATTATTTGAACAGTAATCGAGAAATTATTGAGGTTGGTCGTGCCTATAAACTATCTATAGGTCACCGCAACGCCAACCTCCCTTCTTAAATCCAAGAGCCTCTGTCCTAATTGATAGCAATTTCCGTGGAAATATCAGAGAATACAATAATCTGTTTGCATTGGTTTTCGCCATGAGTCAACACCGGGGTTGGTGAGCGAAGCGAGCCGCTAACTAACCGATTTTGTTTAAAATAAACCAAAAATGTTAATAATCTGTCGCTTTTGCCAGGTTGAAGTTGGTTTGGGTGCTTTTAGGTAACAAAAACAAGTTTTTAACGTTTATCTAGATTTGCTACAGTAAAAGTAATATGCTATTTTAATATAAATTATTACGAGCAAACCTGTACGGAACCAGAAACATCCAAATGTAAAAAAAATATTTTAAAACCCTAATAAATACCGTACAAATTTGTAAACTCATATTTGGTATTTTTCAGCATTTAATAAAACTTAATGTAGTAAAGTCTTAAAGTGTGATGGCCAATATGCTTTTTTTATCACGCATTTTTGCCTACTCCCTTATGCTGCGAGCGAAGCGAAGAAGTCTCCGCGGCAGGGTTTATTCGATGGTATTAATTTTGTACACGTAAATATTAATAACACATCCCCATCCACAGTTTCAGCAAGTTTTAGGAAACTAGTCTGAAACTCGTTAAACAACTTCAAATGAGTTTCAAGTTAATTGCTTTATTTTCATCCTCTTTATTAGTCCATGTTGTCGTTATACACAATCTTCAACGCATCGTCTTCAAACTTCACCTTCGCTAAGTTTTACAACAATAATTGATTGTCTTGAAAATATTTAAAAAAATGTACTGCCAATAAATCTTACTAGATCAACCCAAAACCTTTAAAATGATGTAGCCTACTACTTAAATTCGAGATCAAATCTATAATCTATATAAAAGCGAAATACCACTAACTCACTCACTCATCACGATTTCGCAAAAACTACCGAACGGATTGAAATGAAATTTGGTATGTAGCTTCCTCTAGGCCCATAGGTGCTCCCTAAGAAAGGGTTTGAAAAAATTCGAAATTTTAGGGGGGGTTTGGGGGGGATAAAAGTTATTAAATCACGATTTCTTCAAAACTACTGAACGGATTGGAATTAAATTTGATATATAGCTTCCTTTAGGGCCATAAGTGTTCACTAAAAAACGGTTTTAAAAATTGGAAATTTTAGGAGGGTTTGGGGGGGGGTACAAATTACTTAATCACGATTTCTCCAAAATTACCGAACAGATTGGAATGAAATTTAGTATGTAGCTTCCTCTAGGGCCCATAGGTGCTCACTAAGAAAGGGTATGAAAAATTTCGAAATTTTAGGAGGGGTTTGGGTCGATCAAAGTTACTAAAATCATAATTTCAGATCTTTTATTATTATGACAATAGTGCTTTTATTATTTAAGATCTATATATATAAAAGCCAAATACCACTCACTGACTGAACACTTAAAAAGAATACAATTACGATAAAAAGACTGAAAATACCAACCACCACGGGCAACGCCGTACGGGTCAGCTAGTAATAGTATATGCTCACCGCACGGGGGGTGCAGACTAGCTGCATCTATTGAGAGGGGTTTGGCGTCCCTCGCGGTCCCGAGTCAAACAAACATGTTACTACTTACAACACCTAAACAAAATGTGTATACTCGCACCTGTACACATCACATGTAGTAAATATTTCTTATATTTTCACCTTCACTTCAGTGAAATAGTTTACTATCTGGTGCTAAAGCCTTTTAATTTATTTTTATAAGAAACTTCCTCTGTATTACGGTTTTTAAAAAATTACAAAAACCTTATTTAAAAAGTGATTTGTTTGCCTAAACAATGTTTTGTTAGTGTCTATATAGCGTTTTCCGTAGAAAAATATCTTCAATTCAATTGGGGTGTTTTTAAAAGTTTATAGCCCTCTAACTTTTAAAGAGTTATTCGTAACAAAAAAACAAAAAAAAAAAACAAAAAATTCTTAAAATAAAATGTAAAATCCAAATTCATCATACAGGGTGTTCCATAAGAAATTTGAAAGTTGACCGCCATATCGGAAAATGGCGGCCATTTACAAATAGTTTCCCCATTTAAAGTTTGCTTTCAGAATTAAAGCTTAGAAGGTACCAATGGTGGCCCGTTTACAAAAAGACACCCTGATTGTGTATTTGTTTGCTTTTAACTATTCCTCAAAATATCCTCTGCTCTGTAAAGACATAACTAAACAATACACCTTACCGGGAAAACTGTCCTCTTATCAAAACGCTCAAAATTCTCGATAGCACGTTATCTGAAGATTAAGTATAAATTAATTACACTCCGTGACAAGTTTTAATCAAACCACTTCACGGTGTCAAGGTTGTATCCGTGCAATACACAGTCCAATCTAATTAGTAGCCTACATCATGTTTGACTATGTCTAGATAAATACAGCCAGAAGGTTTTCAGTTTGTTTGAAATATGTGAAAATAAAATAATTCGGCCACGCAGCTGAGCCGCTGACGTGAGTTGAGCAAATTACAAAAAATATGTTTATAGGCCTATGTTTTAGGGTTTCAACCAACAATTTGGGAAATAGGTCTTTTCACGACGGTGCTGAATAGCTGCAAAATGGTTCGCACGCCATTCTTCATATTAGGAGTATCTTCAATACACAAAACATTGCGTGCTTCACACGCCATTCCGCATTTTGGGAGTATCTTCAACATACAAAGCATTGCGTGCTTCGCACGCCAACCCCCGTATTGGGAGTATCTTCAACACGCAAATCATTGCGTGCTTCGCACGCCAACCCCTCGGTAGAATCAACCACATGTGCTATGAACCGGGTACTTCTATGGTATTTTACAAATTGATCGATTTTGGGGGAACCAAGCGAGCTATAAGACCGCGTAAAAAACAAAATGTGCAGAATAACATCCTACATTTATATTTGTAGAATAAACTCAAAAACAAATTCATTCTCGTAGGAAAAATTTGAACAAAATAGTTACTTCCGGTCAAAAAACGTGTTTCCGATTGTTGGATTTTTTTTGGCTAGCGAACTCTTCTGAGCGACGTGGATAACCAACATGTGTACCAAATTTGAATTAAATCGGACTTAAAATGCGGCCGCTAGAGTGCGAACACATATTTACATATATATGATTTTTAATGACACCCAAAACGTGTTCTGGGTACCATGATCGGTGCTCATTTGCTACTCCCGCCCTTGGGTCTTACCATAAGAGCCGCTGCAATAGCTCATTTTTCCTATGGAAATTCGCTAATAAATATTGACTGGCAAACCTACCACCTATGCCCACTCATTTGTTGTGAAAAGCATTTGCTCCATCGAATAACTAGTTTCCTTTTGCCGATATTAAAACAAGTTTAAATTTGAAATTCTAGATCATTTTTTTTTCCAAATTTTGTGCAGCCTGTCCAAAGTGAAGGTTTTAAAACTATATTTTTATCCATTTTAATAAGAACGTAAAGTTTATAAAACTATAGGAATGCTTAAAGGAAATTTTGCGATTAACATTCCATAGGGAAGATGGAAATGCGCATCGATCATGGTCCCCAGAAAATTTTTTCGGGTGTTATTAAAAACTTTGTATATATGTGTTCGTACTGTAAAAGCCGTATCAAAAATTGTTGGTTGAAACCCTAGCACATAGGCCTAAAAACTTAATTTTGGAAATTTGCTCAACTCACGTCAGCGGTTCAGCTGCGTGGTCGAATTATTTAAATTTCAATTCGTACTGTGGTAAGTCTGAAATGTTGACAGTGTTAAGAAATCCTTACCTTTATAAATATTATTTATAAGAAATATTACCTTTACAAAAATACAAAAAATGCAATAACTTTTGAAAAGTTTTTCAAAACGCTTAATAACAGCACAAAAATAATGTTTTAGTTACGTTTGATGTTTCAATAAAGAAATAAGTTTAAAATTATACCACCTGATTCAATGTTAATGATTTATGTTTGTTAAATAATATATAAACATCTGGAGCTAAAATTAACAGATCAACATCTGTTTGTAAAACATCTATTCGCGTACTTAGTGACTTCAAAAGTGGTGTATAAAAGAAGTTCAGAGTTTACATAGGCGAAAAGGGCTAGCATAAGACCTAGCTCATTCGATTCCTGACGTCAAAAAACCTCTACATGTAAATTTTCATCCGAATCGTTAGAGCCGTTAGCGAGATCCCCGAAATAAATTTATATACAAGAATTGCTCGATAAAATAAAACCTGCACGCAAAATCTCACAATAATAGTAGTTTACGCAACGATTGTATTATGAAGGCCTTTAAGCCACGAGTGAGATGTAAGTTGGAACACGAGCGAAGCGAGTGTTCTAAATATCTCACGAGTGGCTTAAAGGCTGAATACAACCGTTGCGTACACTACTTTATCTACGACCAAAAATATACAGGGTGTAAAAAAATAAGAAGTGTGTAATAATTCTTCAATTTGATACCCTTTTAACAGGAGTGAAATTAACATTCCTTTTACTCAACTAAAAGTAAATTTTGTCATAACGAAATTTAGATTTTTCTGGCAACAAATTGTTCAGAGCCGAATTTGCTTTTGTATTAATTTCCTCTGGAGTTAAACAAAATTCATCACTATCACTCATGTTTGCGGAATGCGTCAACTCACGTTTGAGGTTAGTTACAATAACACACTAACATCTGGAACGTATGGGTACAATCAGCTGATGTACGAATAGCGTTATTTTTATTACAACTCTACTTCCGTCAAATGACGAGCTCTCATTGGTCTAGAGCCTATTATGTAAAGTGACTCCTGTTAGGTAAAGATATCATTACCTAATCGGGTTGGCTTTTGGTTTGTAATGTACCTCTTTCTGATGTTACTTGTAATAGCGTTATTGGTGTTTATTGCAATGGTCGTAGATAAATACGTTTACCAGCCTCAAACGCGTTTCAAAGACAATGTCGCCATCCTCAGTAATGCACGGGCTACAGTAACCAAACTATAACTAAATAATATATAAACAGTTATTAGTTGTAGTTTGGTTACTGTAGCCCGTGCATAACTGAGGATGGCGACATTGCCGTTGAAACGCGTTCGAGGTTGGTAAACGTATTTGTTGTGAGATTTTGTGTTCAGGTTTTATTTTATCTAGTTACTTTCTCACAAGTCAAGCTCGTTAGTTATTTAAGAATTGCTCGTTTAATTAGATTTGGTATAGTGTTACTCACGGACGTACATTCGCTTTTATATTAGTTGATGACTCGTCTAATCCAATGTGCATTGTCAATGTAGTAAATAAAAATGAATGCATAAATTACTTATAATATGCAGTACATTAGCTCATTTGTGCTTAAAAGTCACCCTTTCATTTCCATTACAATTACAATTTGTACATTCACTTTGCTTCAATATTTGTATTCAGATAAAGGAGATTGCGTCCTCTCCTACAATCAGAGCACCATAACTGTGGACCAATGGAAGTATGGTTTGCGCCTCGAAGATAGACTACCCGACAATGCTGCCAACGGTACGATTGTGGCTGTATTTCAAAGCAGTCACATAATGAGTAAGTATTTTGTTATGAAACATTTACTTCTGAGTTACGATTGTAAATTATTTGTAATTGTAGGTGTACAGTTTCATAAGCTTTGCGATAGGGATGCGAATGATTTTTAAAATATTAATAAAAATCCCTTGTGTTGCCTAGTCACCGGTATAATGCTGGCGACTTTCAAATGTCTTTTATATTTCAGAAATGACTGAAACTACAGGCAAAATAAATAAAGTATTTACGTAAATCCTACCGAAGATTGGTGTGTTAGAAATAGGATATTAAATCAAAGTAAAACGAATTCTATAAATATCATATAGATACTCCACGAAAACTGAAGTGAAATAAACAAAACAATGTGTATATAATAGTGAGTTTTATATCCAGGCACACCTGAGATATCAATGTGATACCTTGACATGGACCTATTATAACATTGCTTTTGCTTTTTTAGGTGGTTAAACATTTCACCCCCCCCCCCCCCCTTTTCGAAAGGGGGGAAAGGGGGGGGGGCAACTTAAACTTTTCAAACGTAAACCCCTATCATGTGACCCCTCATATTAAAGGGTATAACAAAAGTAATCAAATGGCGCAAACTAGAGGTATTTATGTTGTTGCCCCTATCAAAGTATACAGCCATTCAAAAATACGAGTGAAGTACTTCCCAAATTTATTCAAAAAATAAGTTTCCAACTCCTTATCTAATGCCAACATCATGGAAAGAATGAAAAGGTTCATTTATCAGAGTAAAATACTATTTACATTAGTTAAAGAATGTATTTCCTTGTTCTGTTGTTAGTTACATAGCTTAGGTTGCCATCAACAATTCAGTTCAAGTTTACTCTTCTGTCGAATAGTGTTAGTTATTAGCGAATTTCCATAGGAAAAATGAGCTATTGCAGTGGCCCTTATGGTAAGACCCAAGGTCGGGAGTAGCAAATGAGCACCGATCATGGTCCCCAGAACACGTTTTGGGGTGTCATTAAAAATCATGTATATATATATATATGTGTGTGTGCTCACTCTAACGGACGCATTTTACTTCCGATTTCGTCCAAATTTGTTACACACGTTGTTTGTCTAAGTCTCTTGGACGAGTTCGTTAGCCAAAAAAATTGACCGGAAGGAGACCACATTTTTAACCGGAAGTACCATGTATGTAGGTGTACGCACTCTAACGGACGCATTTTATGTCCGATTTGGTCCAAATTTGGTACACAGGTTAGTTTTCTAAGTTGCTTGGACGAGTTCGTTAGCAAAAAAAATTGACCGGAAGTAGACCTAATTGTTGACCGGAAGTTACAATGTTTTGAGATTTTTCGTACTAGAATTAAATTGTTTTGAAATTTTCTTTAAAAAATAGACATACGAAATAATTCTGCACATTTTGTATTTTTACGCGACCTTATAGCCAATCTGGTTCCCCCAAAAACAATCAAAACGTAAAATACCGTAAAAGTAGGCCCAAGAATATCCACGGCTTTTACCGTGGTGACCGATGGCAATATATTTGGTACATGCTGGCAGCACCTTCGTGATTAGATCAATTTCCCAAATAGTTGTTTGAAACCCAAAAACATATATAAATTTAATTTTGGAAATTCGCTCAACTCACGTCAGTGGTTCAGCTGCGTGGTCGAATTATTTTAAAGAATTACTGTGTTAATGGTGAGAGGTTACGGGGACCGTAACAGATCATACAGTACCTTCAATTGATGAAGAGAAATCATTATATGTTGTGCAGCCCTTTGTTGAAAATCCCCACTTATCTACGAGAAGTGCTGCTTTGGAGCACGACATAGTGAAGTTTTTTAATAACTTTGGGAAGTACTTTGTCGGTATTTTGGAATGGCTGTAGGTTTTGATGGGGGCAACATAGAGACCTCTAGTTTGCGCCATTTGATTTGTTTTGTTATACCCTTTAAAATGAGGGGTCACATGATTTGGGTTTTTATTTGAAAATTTTAAGTTGCCCCCTTTTACCCCCTTTAGAACAGGAGGGCGAAATGTTTAACCACCTAAAAAACTAAAAGAAATGTTATAATAGGACCATGTCAAGGTCTCACTTTGATATCTCAGGCTGTTTAAATTATATCCAGGTGTGCCTGGGCATAAAACTCACCCTTATAATAGTGCTAATGCTAAGCTGCATTCACACTACACTGACGTGACTTGTTAAAGCGCGCTGACGACAACGTGGTAACACGTCACGTCAGGCCTTGTGTGCACACTACGTTGACGAGACGTGACGAATTTACGACAGTTGTTTGGTTCTCACAAGACGTTCATGCTTGAGAATGTATAGGAGACTTTTAGACGCTTTAGATGAGCAAGAAGAGTATACAGGGTACAGGTTGTCCCATAAGTAAATTGAAAAACTTCGGGGAATGATTCTATGGGTCAAAATAAGAAAAAAAGTTCATATAAACACAGACCCGAAAACGCTTCGTTTTCTAGATATACGCCATTTTGTTTTTTGTACAAAATCATTCTTATCTAGAGAACGGTTTGACTGATTGAGTTAAAACTTGGCATGCAGTTTAACCTAATAAAGACATATCTCAAGAAAAATATGCGATTTTATCCAATCATTAGTTTCAAAATGGCGGCAGTTTGAAAATTTCAAACCTAAAATACTCAAAAACCGTACATTTTAACAAAAAATTCCATGACATCTTTTTTGTAACCCTTTTTATTCCCTATCGGACGGTGTAACTATAAACACAATCGGATGCAGGATAATAATTAAGTTATGTGTAATAATTGGTTTGTTCAACCCGGCATCCTATACCAACACAGTAAATACTACAATATTGTATGTACATTTGCTGTCATTATCTTTATCATAAAATGTTTTTCGCAACATGTCAGCTACAGCACTTTTAGTTATATTTTGTGTAAGCACCCTCCAATGATGATAATTGTGTTACCGATATATTTAATTTGGTTTGAATTAAATTGTTATATGAACGGTACAAGCAGCTTTATTATTACTTACATCCAGGTATAGAAACAGCAATATTTAAGGGTCGGCTCTAGCTGTCGGCCATGTTGGCTGACACTCCATAAGACCAATGTTAAATTAAAATCCAAATTTTTATTTTATTTTTGATCGGAAAATTATAAACGATATGTCATTTTAAAGCTATTGTCAATATGCATGCAAATGGCTTTTTAAAAACTAAGAAAAATATTTTGTTTAATATTTATTAACAATTTAAAACATTGATTTTTAATATTTGTTTACGTTGTCACTATTAGTTATAGCGAAAAAATACCAAGCCATTCGCATAAAGAATTTCGTCCCCAAGAGTTTCGTATTTTTTTTTAAACGCTATTTGAACAATTGCGGGTTTTAAATGGATTTAGGCTGAGCAATGTCCGTGTAACCTACCGCCGCTATAGGGTGATTTTAAATATTTTTTTACGTTGTAACTATTAATTATATAGCGAAAAATTACCAAGCCATTCGGATAATTTTGTCCCCAAGAGTTTGGTATTTTTTTTTAAAACGCTATTTGAATAATTTCGGGTTTTAAATGGATTTAGGATGAGCAATGTCCCCGTAACCTACCGCCGCTATAGGATGAAGGCTTGGGTTGCAGGTTGCTTTCTGTTTTACTAGATCCGACCCTTAATACAGTTTTTTGGTCCTATAACCAGAAATAAATAGTTATTTTTGTATTTCTGAAAAATAATTGTACAAATGTGATTTTTGGATTTTTACATCATCCGCTAGGGCTACAAAAAAAGTGTCTTTATATTTTTTGTTAAAATATACTGTTTTCGGGTAAATCAGGTGTGAAGTTTTCAAACAGCCGCCATTTTAAATAGTAAAATAGTATAGTTGGACATAACTGCTTAGTTTTCTTAAAATATATCATTGTTAGTTTAAACTTCACGCCATGTTTGAATTATATCCGTCACACCGTTCTCTAGATGTGAATGGCAACTCAAAATTTCTCTTTATTTTGCCCATAGAACCATTTAACGAATTTTGGCATTTTAGTTAGGGTACACTTTGTATATTACATAATTAAAATATTTATAAGTTCATACGTAATAATTCATGGTTTTATTTATATGCTCCAATTATTTAACCACTAAATTGAATTATTAACGATTTTAGTAAGTCTGTTTTATGTTTAAGGTGTCAAACGGCATTTTTGTTCTTTTAGAAAATCGGGACATTTTGATAATTTAAACATTTTGATAATTTGGACATTTTCATAATCTGGAGATTTTTATAATCCGGACATTTAGATAATCTGGCCATTTTGATAATCCGGACATTTTGCATTTTGATAATCAAGACATTTTGATAATCCAGACATTTTGATAATTAGGACATTTTGATAATCGAAACATTTTGATAATTAGGACATTTTGATAATCCCGACATTTTGATAATTAGTACATTTTGATAATCCTCCAGACATTTTGATAATCCTCCAGACATTTTGATAATTAGGACATTTTGATAATCCTCCAGACATTTTGATAATTAGGACATTTTGATAATTAGGACATTTTGATAATTAGTACATTTTGATAATCCAGACATTTTGATAGGACATTTTGATAATCCGGACAGCGGCCTGACTTAATTAATCGACGCTCTGACTTAATTAATCTGTGGGCCGTAACAGATGGTACATATAGATGTAAATAAATAAAACCTTTAAATAATCACATGTGATGGTTGCATGTTTCATGAACGTACGAAGAACTTAACTCTGCTATTTTTATTGTGATTATAGATACATCATCCAATAGCCAATACTTTACTCCAGTACTTGACAGTAGTACAGGTCGACTGAATATTATACTCAGTACTCCAATAGATGAGGTAAAAGATGTAAGTGGACAGATCAATCTTTATTCATCCTTTTTTGATAAATTAATGATACATTATACAAGGCAGGTCATATAATAATAGTATACATAATTTAACAAAATATACATTTTCCACTTTTTACAACTTTATGCTTCTTAAAATTAATTTAAATAAACGGTACCAGACACTGGCACATACTTTCTCACAAACATATTTAAATTATTAAACAGATTCACTGAGACTTCATTATCTATATATTAAAAGAATTTATGAAAACTTGTGGCAGTCAGTACGGCCATTCTATCCGGCCGATTTCCTTATTTTTTTTAAAAAATTGCAGGTAATCATTCACAGATATGTCTTCAAGCATTACAAATCATGTATCTTTCGCCTTACAAACGTTATAATCAAATGCAAATTTCTGCTGTGTATTCCTTATGGGGGTTTTTTTTTTTTTGGTTCTTTGTCCACTTTGCGTTCGTATACCGTCCATCCGATTGCTTTGAAATTTTGCATAGTAACACAGGTTAACCCTGGGAAGGTTTTAGTCCATTTACCGAAGTCCTAGGACATTAGGGCTACGCCCCAGTAGCCCTCAAAGTTTCAATGTTAATCTTATGGAAGAAAGATTTCTATTGATTTTATCAGGGGCACAAAAACAGCTGTTCGTATAAAAAACTTAGCAACACATCATGTTTGTTTACTTTCATTACCATAGCAACATTACTTAGAAAATTTGAAGAGTATTACCTTTTTGAGGTTACATTGACAAACTAAAAACAAACACAAACAAAAATCAACGAAAAATGCTAACTATATTTTAATTCAATTCAAACATTGGTTGTTACAAACCTATTATATATTATAAAACAGCTAATTTGGATCAAAAACTGAACATAATCATTCACAGATATGTCAAGTCTTATATATTATCATCCGTTCAGCCGCTATTCACCCGAGAAGGAGCTCCGGTATACAATCCTTCAAATTTCCCATGTTAATCTTATGGAGATAATGTTTAATGAGTTTGAGTCAGCTGCCAAATAAAACAGCTGATTTATGCTCGGTCACCTATGTACAAACGAGCCAAAGATTAACGAGATTCTTTATCGAATCTTCCACCTGCGAGCGAAGCGAAGCAGCCATCTGAGGCCGAAGGCCGAGCCGGGGTTGGGACGTGGAGCGTCCAGGGGCAGAGCCCCTAGTAAAGTAACTAATAAATATTATTATTATTAGTTAGAGTGTAAACTGTTCGATCAATTTCGAACAAATTTGCACCAAACATGTCAATTAGGCCTGTATAGATGCACGAAAAATGGTTTTTGGTTGGCCAAAAAACCACAAAAATCAGTTATTATATTATTATTATTATTATTAGCTTAACGAGAATTTTTAGAAAGATGCGGTTTCTTGCATATGGTAGGGCACATTAAGCGTTACAAATAAGCCAAATTTTATCAAAATCGTTAAAGCCTTTTTTTTATAAAAAAATAATAACTGATTTTTTGGGGGTTTTTTATAAAAAAGGGGGTTGTTTTTCCAAATTTTCCAAACCTTTTTTCGCACATATATACAGGCCTAATTGACACTTTTGGTGCAAATTTGTTCAAAATCGATTAAATAGTTTTCTCGTCATCTTTGTATACATACAGAAAGACAGACAGACATTTTGTAAAAACCACAAAACGGATATTTCTACAAAAATTCCAACATCGATTTTTTTGGGATCACTATACTTTCGTTATACTATAGTGTAGGGAGAAAGTAAAGAGGGTTTGGGGGATTTTGTACAGTAACTGACTGTCGTACACTGATTTGTCCGAGTTAAAAAGTAAGGATATTTTTCGGGAAAACTTTGTATTGTAAAAATTAAATATAATGTAAACTTCATTCTAATATTTTCCGCTTTTTGGTTGTGCGGCCCATCTATAAAACATAAGAGGCCTGGTCCTAACTGAATGACTGACTGACATATAATCAAAGTTTGTTGATACATGTATTAAATATCTGATACATATGTTCAAACATCTGTTGTTTCATATTATAAATACAACAGCTGATTTGGATAAAAAACTTAACGTAATTTCAAGGTTAAGCCTATAATAATGAACCAAAACACTTTTATTGAAAGCGTTTACATTTATTACCATAGCAACTAACTTAGCGAATTTATAATCAGGTGATCAGGTCACTTTTAACAGCTGTTTTACAGTTCATCAATCATAGTCTATAACCCCGAGCCTCTCTATAACACTATCTTCCTAAATTTTACTCTTTAACAATTACATTTATATTTAAAACCGTTTGTGGAGAGTGATAAAAACAAATCAAACTCTAAGACAAGTAGCAATTCAAAACATTTTGTTGGATATTTTCTAAAGTCTGGAAAGCAGATCCTTAACACTTATATACTTGCTGTATGAATAATTCATTTGAATTTATCACATTTGCATAATTAAATTTGTAAATTTTTAGCATAATTTTATTTAAAAGTAAACTTTTTTATGCTTTTAAGTATTTTATTTGTATTTCTATTTTAACCCTACAACTGTCCATGTTAATGTTTTGCAACGCCAGGTCATTTCGGTGCGTGTGCAAGCATATTTTCAAAAATTCGCCAAATATAGTAATTGTATACCAATCCAAAAGTGTTCCATACCTTTTTTGTAGAGAAAGGGTTAAAAAATTCATATATGAAATTAAAAAATGTATTGATGTAAAATTGTAAAAGTTATTATCTCAAGAAACAAAAAATGTTCAGTAACGAATGGAAAATGTTCAACTTTAGGCCTACACAACAAGTATTAAACATTTTTTGTAATATTTTCGTAAGCGTAAAAGAAGTTTCGGAATTTAGTTCTAAATAGAACTGTATAAAAACATTTATCAATTTCAAATTTCTTATTTTGAAAACACCAGTTTTTATGTTCCATCTACACGACTGCTGACAATATTTCCTTTACCCAAAAATGATATATTATTATGACAAAGTGTAGAGAACAAATCAAAGAATTGAACCATATACTTGTAAATTATCTTTTCATAAAAGTGTTTGACTTAGAGTTATTTGAATAACAAAAGTGAGAACAAATATAGAAATCTCTCTTCCATACAAACTATACAAGGTGCGCGCGCAAACTCCTACGTCTAGCCATGTTATAAAAGGCCGTTAGGGTTCAAATTCAAACGTTAGATGAGACCGTATTAGCAGTCACTTTCCCACGGCCCTACACAACAAATTGTTCAAATTTAGCATATTTGGTTTACAGTGAAAGTTAGCTTGAAGCGTTATGTTTACAAAGATATCGAAATATCTGTAAAAATAGATTGTGGTCACACAGATATCGCGTGTAATAAGTAACGCTGTTTATTGGTTGGAAAACTGACCAATTGCAAGGGTCTACAAAATGTCCCACAACTTTAGAACTATTTGTCCGATTTTTCATTGGATGGCAGTGTTAGATAGGGGAAATTGTGAAGAATCCAACGATATCTAGGTTTAATTTGGAAGAAGAACTAGGCTTTAGAGAGAGAAGAAAGATGCGTTGTTTCGTTGTGTTTTATAACGAAATCCGGTGAATGTACGGGCGCCGATTGATTTGTAGAAAACTAATAAACTGCAACGTTGATTACGTATGTAAATATACGTTTTAGAAAAAACTTGTAAGTACAAAAAATAAAGTATAGATCATTACCTTTCCAAAGGTTTTTGATTTATTGCGATTGGATGATTTTTAGTGGGTGAAATATTAACTACAAAGTAGAGTTGTCATAGTTGATATATTTCACGTTCCACGCCCCTACGACTTCATCTCGGAATGCAGTCTGACAGTTCCAGGGTTAAGTGCTATTGGATTTGTATAAATTTTGTATTTGCTAAAGTGCATCGTCATATTATAGTAGATAATTACTGTTGTTCACGTGTTGCAGCTTCAGCTGTTGTCATTCAGATATCAGGTCCAAAAGACTTATTTTAAGTGACAGTAAAAATCGTGACATTTGGATATCAAGAAAGTTCAACGTGGAAATGTAGTTTTCACAATATCATCGGATTCGAGTTCCATTTAAACAACACATTTTGTCATAAGAATTCATTTTACGAGCGTTAAACACGTGCCGTTTACTTGACAATAGCTGAAAAATCTAACTTAATTTGATTTGAGAAATTAAGTGTTGTTACAACTAAGTTTAAGTTTTCATTATTAATAGTTAGTTAGTTTTGTAAAGAGAATTCGGCAAAATCTATTTTGTTTATATTTTATTATTAATAATACGAAATAAATACTTAAAATATGGGTTTTTTTTCAGGCAGTGCAGAGCCCAATAAACATGAAGGTCTATTTCCAATGTAATGTAGACCAAGCAAACATAGTAAGTATATACACACAACCAAACATCAAAAATATTAACCGAATATTTTTAATTTTGACAGTAATGTTACTTTGGAGCAGGTAAAAACAAAGTGTTCTGTCTTGTATCATATCTACTGTTTATAATGATCAGCTTTCAATAGACTTCTAAACCTGAACTCTTCAGTTGATGTGCAACACTTAGATTTCTCGTCAATTCATGCTCTTTTACTGTCGCTTTATCTCACTGATAATCAGTTGTCATTCTCGTGAGTTTTGTTTGCGAGCAAGTCATTTAATACACATTATCTCTTGCTTGAAGCAGGATTACGTCAGATACAGGTTGCTGAATCTTTCAACACTAGTCAGAGCGTTATCAGTAGATTGTGTAGGAGGTACATGGATACTGGCAGTCCTTTGGAACAACACTCAGGACGGGAACGTTCTACAGCCTCTGCTCAGGACCGTTACCTGGTTGGTACTACAAGCTCGGCGTCAGCCTACCATCACTGCACACGAATACAGTTACGGTACACACATAACGTCACTGTTCATCCAGAAACCAGTTTTAATTGTAGAAGGCCAATTAGAGTCCCAGCTTTGCGTCGTGGATTGGTCTTTAGTTAATTAGTCGAATGTGCTTTTCACAGATGAATCTTGCTTTGGGTTTCACCCTGAGTCGTCGAATTTTTAGGCGATCTGGAAACAGAGAAAGGCTGATAGCCTCTCAGAAGGTTCTTTTTTTTTTATTACAGTATTAAATAACCGGTACCAGATAACTGCCACATACTTTCTCCCAGTTGAAACTTTATACCTTACCAAGAGTATCATAGGAGGTCGTTATTTAGAATTGCAAAAATAGGACACACCATGGAAAATATTAGATGCATGTAACACACATCCATATTATATTATTATTATTATTAAAACTATTCGATCAATTTCGAACAAATTTGCACCAAACATGATAATTAAACCTGTATAGATGTACGAAAAAAAGGTTTTGAAAATTTTGAAAATCAACCCCCTTTTTGACCAAAATCCCCCAAAAATCAGTTATTATTATTATTATTACCTAACCGAGAATTTTTAGAAAGGTGCGGTTTTTTGCATACGGTAGGGTACATTTAGGGCTACAAATAAACCAAATTTTATCAAAATGATTAGAGCAGTTTTTGAGAAATTTAGATTTTTCTCGTTTTTTGGCCATTTTTGGAGGGTAAAACCCCTTAAAAATCAAAAAATTTTAAAAATGAAAAAATGCCTGGAGATATTCCAGAACTACACCTACATACCAAATTTCATCAAAATCGGACCGTTGGTATGGTCTCCAGCTCTGTACACATACTTACAGACACACGGACAGACATCACCAAAAAACCACTTTTTTGGGTTCAGGGAGCACCAAAACAAATAATTCCACTAAATATATTTTTGGGTTCAAGGGGCACCAACACAGATAATTTCACTAAACAATGTTTTGTGGTTCAGGAGCACCAAAACAGATAATTCCACCAAAAATTCAAATTCGAAAATTTTTACGAAAACAATACTTTCTCCATATACACTTATAGGGGGGAGAAAGTAAAAATACAGTTTTTATGAAATACTGTATTAATTTATGTATAAAAGTATAAAATCTGTCGTTTTACCTTAACATTAATCAAATTGCATTGATTCTATGCCTATTTAAGTATCTCAATGGAAAATAAATATTTTAATTTGGGAAAATCAAAGGGAACGTATATTATTTAAAATATACCTAACCTTTTTGGATGTGTGTACTTTATTATTTTTACCTCCTTCACAATATTTATTTGCTATAAGCCCTACACACGCCCACACATAGGTGTACAAACATATAAACGTATTTGAACTGTGTTGAGAAGAAATAAAATCCCACTATGTATTTAAATGCACATGTCGTGCAGTTTTGGTAAAAATATTTTTCCGTAAGAAATGAGTCTCAAAAGATTTATTTATAAGAATTCAGGCTAATGCTATTTTAAAAGTAAAAACAAATGTTTCAACAGATAATTTGTACTGCGGTCACTTTGTTCTATTTCAGTATATCTCCATTCCGATAGAAGATATAAACGACCACCCACCCACATTTGATAAACCTTCATACAGCTACAACCTTCCTATGCCCTTCCCTGGTGGAATTGATATCGCTTCGGCGTTTGGGGAAATCTCCTCCACTGATGACGACTTCACCAACACCAGAGTTGATTACTCGTTGGACCAAACGGGAAATAAATATTTCAACGTGTCGTTGAGTAGGATAGAAGGGAAGCAATACTTTGCCATGTTAAAGAGCAGAATGAGAATTGAAATAACTGAGAATGTTGTTTTCACCATCACTGCTACGGTGAGTAGTGTTTGCTTTAGAATAGTTTTAGCAATAGTTTTAGTATTGTACATCAAGCTTCCAGCAAAAGCTAGATAAATAAATATACTACGTAACAATCCCGATAATTCATAGTGCCAAGGGGCCTGGGGCAGAGGCGTAACTACAAACTTGAGGGCCCTGGAGCAAGATAATTTTGGGGCACTATTAGGGGTAGAAATACTAGCACCCTTATTACCCGGGTTCAAACTCAAATTTAATATGTTAGTAACAAAGGGACAGATCAATAATAACAATCCAGTGGTTCAGTAGCAATACTTATTTCTTTATATTTACTCACACAATACAATAATACAAATATATACGGTTTGATACATTAGCCTCTCCTTATGCTACATACATCTCTTTTACTAGGCATTGGACCTTCATAAGACAGACTGGATTACAGTATCTGGCAACTAAAGCATGTTACTTTTATGTTAATAACCCCAAAACTCTGGATGCAACGTAACTTTAAAATAGACCAAAATACTTTGCTTTGCTCACTCAGTGTGTTGCCTTCCTTCACTTGAGATCTCGATGGTCCAAACCTCGAGCTGATTTCCCCGTCTCGATATCCTAGCCGCATTTTGCACGACAAACTGGCCCAACTTCCGGCCCAACACACTATTGTCCGCGAGAGGAAAGAAGTCCCCTGAGCTCTTGCCTATTCAAAAAATTGCAGGCGCTTATCTGAGTCGACGCTAAACTTACGTTGCACACGGCATTCTGCGGTCACATTCACTGTGGCAAAACATGTAAAATAGCCAATTGAGGTTTTACTTTACTGTAGCTATTTAATTGTGTTAATAGTGTCGAGAAAACCATTAAGGTTTGATAAGCCTTCCAGTTTTACAAACTAACTTTATTACAGTATAGGATTACTGTAAAAAAGTTTGTTATTAAGAAAGAAAGTTGTTACTGTAAAATTTTGTACAGTTAGGCAGTAAGAAAAACCGTTATTGTATTTACAAGTAAGATTATATTTACACTTATGTACATAGTGTTTACAAGTTCTTAAATTACTATTCAATATTAAATTGTAAACCATCTTTAATTTATATACAAAACTAGCAAAAGCTTGTTGATAGGCCTACTAAAAAAGCTGATATACAGTAATCCATCGACATTCGCGTGCTTGGTATTCGCGGTTTTGATTATTAGCGGCCGCTAAAAGAAGAAAAACTACTGTATTAAATAGAAATAAAGTACATGTAAAATTTGTAAATTATTGCAGTGTTTGTACTGTAATAATTATTGTACGAATAATTAATTAATTAATTTAATTTAATTAAGTAATAATTAATTAATTTAATAACATTGTATAAAATCCACGTCGTCAAAACACTCACAAATACAACAAAACATACAAGATGGGATTAAAAAAATCTTTACTAGCAAAATTCACTTGAAATTTTCAGAATAATTAGATATAAATAAATACATAATATTATACAAATAATTATAATCAAATTTAAACCTAGAGTAATCAAATTATTGATGACAAAAATAAAAAATAAAACATAATTTTAAGTTAAACTTGTAGACTAAGTTAAATTGCACAGTGTTAATTTAAATTTAAATAAGTTAGTTCAATTGTTTAAATTCAACTATTAAATTAACTATTCCAAGGCCAAGGGAAGGACAATTTATGTAAAGCAGTTTTTTCTTAAATATTTTATGTCAATAGTAATTATTATGTCATGTGCATATCTGCATATAAGCTACTCATTATGTGTAAGTATTTATAACTTTTATGTGTTTTATTTTATAAGTATTACACATATTTTATTAAACTGCAGTATGTCATTCAAGTTTTGGTGGTTCATTGTAATAGATACAATTATTTTCAATAATGTGACACAGTTTGTTCAATTTCGTATTTATTTTTCAGAAATGTTTCAGAGAATCAAATTAAAAGTATGCTAACATTAGTATATTGTAGATTATACAAATAATTATAATCAAATTTAAACCTAGAGTAATACAATTATTGATTACAAAAATAAAAAATAAAACATAGCTTTCCGTGGCGGACTGGTCTAGCCCAAGTATTCTATAGCCCTGCACTTAACGGCTGTTCTACAGGGATTCCACATTAGCAGAAACAAAACTATGGGGCGCGAAATGTTTGGACAGCGCGGAGCACCTGCAAATGCCGTGCGGTAACATAAAAACCTGCTGCATACCGTCCTGGCTCAGAGGACTTCTTTCCTCTCGCGGACAATAACAACAGACTGGCCTAACTCACAGTCCCTCACTGGTCACCCGACCACTCCACTCTGGCCCATCGACCACCGTACTCTGGCCAAGATTCTAGCTTCGGATTATACTATATAACCCGTCTAGTTTCCTGTTGACATCTCCAACAAAACAACCGCTGCTTTTGTAGCATTTGCTTTGTTCCGCGTTAAATGACCTATCACGCGACCTTGCTACTATTTCCTTGTACATCTTCTACTTCCTAGTCTATTTTGCTGGTCAATACCTTTACATACAAAACACTAACTCTAACAACTAATATACTAAAATATATTATCTTTATTACACATTCCAAAACATAACAGCACCCACCTGTCTGGAGGAAGATGTTGAAAAATTAACCCACAAAAACGTATTTTAATGCATTCTAGAGGTCAAATTTACCACATTTGTAGTACTTATGTATTTATTTAACACATTATATTGAATTGAAAATATTATATTGAAACAATGAACGATTTGCAAAATTACTTACCTTCTATCTCGATCTACCTCTGTAACCTGTGTCATTCAGTCTACTACATAACTACACTCATAACTTAGGCTAGATGAACTGGTCAACAAACAAATTTACATTACATTTTTTCCGTAATTAGTTTCAAGTAATTTAAATTAGTTTAAACTTTTCATATTAAAATATGTAAAGGAAAGAAAGGTTTAAGGTTTGTTTTGATAATTATTGTAAAGAAAATAACAAGTGAGTGTGGGACATGATTTGAAATTGTCACACAAGTTCAAAACGAAAGCAAATGAATGTATTGTTACAAGCAAAACACAATAAGTTACATTACTATTCAAAACTGGAATCTTGTTCATCCATTACAATACCTTTTTTCTGACTTTTACTGAGGAAAGTTCTTTACGCCGAAGTGTCATCATTACATAGGCTTCCACGTCATTTTCGCTCGCTTTTAAAATAAATTCAGGTTGAACAATTTTGTATGTGTTCAGAAACTGACTTCATTCTTTGAAATCGTGCGTCTATTTGCCCACATAATGTGTCTATCATGGGGTAAAAGACGGTCACTTTGAAGCAAGATTTTGGCTCTTGCAGCCTTTCATCCTCGTTCAGTTCATCAAAGTTGTTTTTTCTTTGTTTTAGTGATTCTTTTTGGGGCAAAACCGAGCTCTATACCCTACAATTGAAGTTTCTTCACTAGGTTTTGCTGTGAAATACTGAATCTTTATCTAAAAGGGTCTAGGGGCCCCCTGGCTTCAAAGAACTTTTTATTAAGTAAATGTTTTACTAACCACGTTAAAAATTCATATTTTATAGCAATAAAGTCGTTTTGGATAGATTTCTCAGCAAATGACGTCCAAAATACACTTTATAACATTTCCTCCATAGAAATACAAGTAGAACCATAGGGCCGGGAGCCCCGGGGCACAGCCTGGTTGCCTGGCGGTAGTTACGGCGCTGATCTGGGGTTAATTAATTATGAGTTATGATGATTTTCAAATAAGAGATATTTTGATTAATCGGGGGCAAAAAAACAGAAAATTTGGAGTTAACGAGATTATATATAAAATTAATATGTACATACATTCGAACATGGAATACATATTATTCAGTAAAACCCCGGTTAACCAAACTAAAAGAAGGGAAGCCGTTCCAGGTAACAATTTTTTTTTTTTATTAAGCTATGAACATCTAACACTTCAGTTTTGAAAGGTTTTGAAGGTCAAACAATAGAACTAATGAATATTTGGTTTTATTGGGATCTGCTATCTCAGGGAATAAGAGACAATTTCAAACTGTAATTGCATGACACAGCAGAGCACTACAATGAAAGAGTCTATGGGCTGTAAAAACCAGATCTACTTGAATGAAAATAAGTTAACAGTATGAAACCCAATTCAGTGACTGTAACTTCTATTTCATAGCTCAATGTTAGAGATAATATTGACTTTTAAACTATCTGTATTACAGCTATCTTTAAATTTTTGGGGTGGTTTTACATTTTCAAACCCTTAAAATGGATCCCCACTGAAAAAAATAATCTGGAGTTGCCCAATAAAATTAAAATCATGTATCACACGACTACCTTGCCATTTAAAAAAATAAGTTCATTAGAAGATGGCGAACAAACATTTCAAATCCACCAAAACGTCGTTCTTATACGGCTGTGAATAACTGCATTTATTTCTCATAAGACTCGTACATTTTAAGATATTAAGCCTTTCCAGACTTTTCAAACACCCTGTATAATGGTGCAAACAATATGATGTACAAGATGTTAGGTATATTTCATAAGACTGTATTTAGTAGACTTTGAAAATTTTATAATAAGTTATTATTGCAGGACAGCGGGTCCCCTCCGAAGCAAAACTCTGTGCAAGTGACCATAATACCAGATTCACAATACAGCACACCAACATCACCTATATTTAAAGATCCAGTATACATTAGCAAAGTCGATGAAGTGGTAAGTCTAATTGATTTAATTTTATTATCTACAAAGTCTTAGACCGACTACATTCTTCTGCTTTTGACATTTCTTCCTTACAACTGTTAAATGTTTGGAAACAAAGAACTGACATTACTTTAGTCTCTGTAAAAAATATATTTCCTATAAGATTGCAGTTTATAAAATCTATGTGGTCACAATTACTTCAAGGCCAGAAGATTCACATGTCCAGGATGCGTTTGTAACATGAATTTCAAAAAAAAAAAAAACGCAAGAACCGTACCAAGAATTTTGCTCTTTAAATAAAAGCAGAACGTACCATAAATTGGAAAGTTGCTATTTATGCTGTTTACAGCAATCAATTTGTAAACAAAATTTTCACAACTCAGTTTATCATTTCTTCCTGTGGTAAGCAATGCGAGCAGGGACGGAGGCCGCAGTCATGGGCGCCCATAAAAGTGGGCAGAGGGGGGCCACGGCCCCTTATTAGCTCCAAGGGAAAGGAAAATATGTATATTATTAATTTTATTATAGTCAGGTATTTTTCTTAAAAGAGATTAGCACTAAAATATGTTTTAAATGTTATGTGCCGTTTGATTTTACAATATACTTATTTTATTTTTTACAAAAGTTCAAGCATGAGCTGCAATGCACTGTGTATTGAACATAATCTCAAAACGGGGGTTGGCTTGCGAAGCACGCAATGCTCTGTGAATTGAAAATACCCCCAATACGAAGATTGGCGTGCGAAGCACGCAATGCATTTTATATTGAAGATACTCCCATTAAGGGGGTTGGCGTGCGAAGCACGCAATGCTCTGTGTATTGAAAATACTCCCAATACGGAGGTTGGCTTGCGAAGCACGCAATGCTCTGTGTATTGAAAATACTCCCATTAAGGGGGTTGGCGTGCGAAGCACTCAATGCATTGTGTATTGAAAATACTCTCAATACGGGTTTTGGCTTGCGAAGCACGCAATGCTCTGTGAATTGAAAATACTCCCAATACTGGGATTGGCGTGCGAAGCACGCAATGCATTTTATATTGAAAATACTCCCCCCTATTAAGGGGGTTGGCGTGCGAAGCACGCAATGCTCTGTGTATTGAAAATACTCCCAATACGAAGATTGGCGTGCGAAGCACGCAATGCATTTTATATTGAAAATACTCCCCCCTATTAAGGGGGTTGGCGTGCGAAGCACGCAATGCTCTGTGTATCGAAAATACTCCCAATACGGAGGTTGGTTTGCGAAGCACGCAATGCTCTGTGTATTGAAAATACTCCCAATACGAGTGTTGGCGTGCGAAGCACGCAATGCTCTGTGTATTGAGAATACTCCCAAGACGGGGATTGGAGTGCGAAGCATTCAATGCATTGTGTATTGAAAATACTCCCAATACGGAGGTTGGCGTGGGAAGCACGCAATGCATTATATATTGAAAAAACTCACAATACCGAGGTTGGCATGCAATGCACTGTGCATCGGCCGCTTCTCATAGTGTTCATAGTCAAGCTCACATGTGCGTCCTTAGCAGTGAACGTGTTAAACCCCATACCCCGGTCTAGCCCCCCTCCTAGAAAATATCGTATGGGCGCCCATGGGTGCAGTAATAATATAAAACCAAGAAACTTTTCACAATAGTAACACATCTTAAAACAATTATTTCAACAAATGATAAAATGTGTACGCTTATTCTGATTTCATCTTGTTGAAACGTTGCTCTTTGCACTTTGCCCAGGATGGGGTTTCATAGGCTCTAACAATTTATTGCATAGTCATGTTCCGCATAAAAAGACAACTATAGTAATTAGTAATCCAGTATCCATTGTAATGACAGATCCGGTATAGCCACAGATTACTTTCAAATTTCACATGTCAATGTAATATTATTGTGAAACATGTTTTTTCAGAACTCGGCAATGAGAATACCTGCAAGCCTTATCCTTGAAGATGGTTTCGGCACAGATGTTACAGTTCAGTTAAAAGATATACAGAATGGTAAGACTTTTGTGAAATATTTGTACGTATAACTATACAGGATGTATCAGAGCGGGTGGCCGGCTTGTGTAGCATTGAAACGAGTATACTTAGACATTTAGTTTAAACTGATAACCCTCTATTTCGACCCCAAGGAATTCAGGAAAAATATTTTCAACCCTCTAAAATGCCCCAAAAGGGTATTTCTTGGGGGGTGGGGGTTGGTTTTGGGAAATTTTCAAATGTAAAGGTAGGTCGTGTTGTGCCTCATTTTAAAGGTCTCGGTACACCGATCATTAAAAAAATGTTAATTTATCTTGTTCTCTGTAAATTTTAAGCCAATAGAGAAATGAAAATATTCAATTACGAAAAATGTTGATAATTGAAAGGGCTTCAATTTGATATGTAAGATGACCCACATTGCAATTTGAAAATTTTGAGATATTGACTTTTCCAACTTCTAAAAGTTGTAAATTTTGAAACCTGCTAAAAATGTGAGAAAACCTACCAAAATTAGGTATTGTTTGAAAGGTCACATCTTTGTCAATGTACTTGAAAAATTGTATCTGTTAAAAAATGTTTTATATCAGATTTAAAAAGATATGTAAACTTAAGTTTTTATGATGTTTCGGTCCACCCTGTATTGACGGAGCAAGATAAATGAAAAAAAATTTTAATGATCAGTGTACAAAGACCTTTAAAATGAGGTACAACACGACCTACCTTTACATTTGAAAATTTCCCAAAAACCAAACCACATCCCCCAAAAAATACCCTTTTGGGGCATTTTAGAGGGTTGAAAACATTTTTCCTGAATTCATTGGGGTCGAAACAGGGGGTTATCAGTTTAAACTAAATGTCTAAGTATTCTCGTTTCAATGCTGTACAAGCCGGCCACCCGCTCTGATACACCCTGTATATCTCCTTGTGTCTTGTGTTACTTATGATGCATTTAAATCATCATCAGTTTAAATAAAAAACTTAACAGATGGTTTACATTACAACGGTAAACGCATATTTAACTTATTTTTTATCAAGCATTGAAATGTTGACGTTGTGTTTTAAAGTGGTGCTTGATGTGATTTAGAATATTTGTTTTAACAAGTTTTTTTACATTCGTGGTTAAAAGGACAGGTACTAAGTGTGTTATGTTGAAAGTTTAATCATAAACTTAATTACAAATATTTCTTTCGGAATCTTTTCTTCTATTTTGGGGGCAGGCAATAAATCCTCATAGTTAGGATGCAAAGCCAGTTGCTATGTATAACTATAATCTCTACTTTCCGCAATATCGACATGTCCTCTTTAAAACCCTCCTGCAGAATAAATGTCTATTTAGTGCATGAGAATGCCTTTCATTGTTCTCACATCCTTTCTATCAATATTGAGTAAGCTTAGGTCATCTGTCATTAGTTTTAAGATTTAATGACTAAATTAAGCCTGTATGTGACAAAATCATTGCAATGTACATGTGCTGAAAGGCCAATAAATGTTTGGTTCTGTTCTACCTAGACCTAGAAGCCAACTGTGTCTTCCATCATCGGATCCCTCCTGGAGAATTTTGTATTGCCTGCAATCTTCTATTCGTTCTAATTAAAACAGTTCCGGATCACAGATTTACCTGCTTGCCTCGTGGGTTTGCTCGTCATTTTTGCAGTACCGGAACGTTGCCGGAAGTGACGGAAATGGAGTCACTTTCAAGTTAATAGTATAAAAGATCGTTGGTTTTTCGCCTCAACTCTGAATCACCGGTCTCTTATTTGTAATCGTTCACAGCGTTCGCCCTACAGCAAGGGCTTGCTACGAAGCTGGCAAAACGGTGTCTGGCGCTCCCAAGTTGTCCCATGGAGCTGAAGGGCAAATGTGGGAGACTTTACTGTAGGTGGCTCGCATAGTCGCAACGCATTGTAGTGTGGGGCTATCTTGAGGTTTTTTCGATTGCCGATTAGCTAAAAAAAATTCTGAACCAAGTGTTGAATGAATGTGATTGAGAGAGTGGATGGTCCAGTGCAACGTTAAAAATAATAAAAAGTAATACCGGAATGGCGTTCCGGCACCAGTAAACCCCTGTCTTGCCTGAAACAAAGATGGCCCACGAAATCAGGGCGATCCTTCCCTTGACAATTCCTATGCTTCGCTTTTGGTTTGGATTCCACGGGGTCTATGTATTACAGTAAACTTTAAAATAAAAGAAATAATCTAAGACTTGTGAATAAAATTACTTTATTTTCTGTCCTATTAGGAAATTGGTCCACGTATTTCACTCCAACTGTCAATGGGAACACAGTAACAGTGCAACTTGTAAATCAGCTTCCTGCAGATTTACTAAACTTTACAAATGCAATTATTATTGTTGAGGTAATTATTGAAATTTAAAATATGTTACATTCCTTATTTATATTACTTAGGTATCTTACTTTAAGCATGAACCCTTGAATCAAGTATATTAATTTAAAATTTTAATATTAACCTTAATATAAAATAAAAGCGAAGGTACTGCCCTCTATGTATTCATTGGCTACTAATGCCTTCGACAGGGACTAATTGGAATCTATTTGTGACGGGCTGCTCACTGCTGGTCCAGCCATTGGGTTCCCTGGCCATGGGCGCCCATATCTATGGGCAGAGGGGGGCCCACAGCCCCTCCCCCCTAGCTCCCAGGGAAATGAAAATATGTATATTATTAATTATAGTCAGGTACTATTCTTTAAAGAGATTAGCACTAAAATATGTTTTAAAAGTTTTGTGCTGTTTGATTTTACATATACTTATTTTATTTGTTAAAAGAGTTAAAGCATGAACTGCAATGCTCTGTGTATTGAAAAAACTCAAAATACAGGGGATGGCTTGCCAATCCCGCAATGCATTGTGTATTGAAAATATTTCTAATACGAAGGTTGGCGTGCGAAGCACGCAATGCTCTGTGTATTGAAAATACTCCCAATACGGGGGTTGGCGTGCAATGCACTGTGCGTCGGCCGCTTCTCATAGTGTTCAGTGTCCAGCTCACATGTGCGTCCTTAGCAGTGAACCTGTTAACTTTTAAGCCCCAAACCTCGGTCTAGCCCCGCTCTAGAAAATATCATATGGGCGCCCGTGTCCCTGGCGATGGCATGTCTCCCTTTCGGGTGTCATTTAGCTCACTTGCAAGCTTCCGGACATTGTCAGGATGGTGGTAGTGAAGAACGTTCAATAAATAAGTAGGAGATCTCTACTGTAACCGGTTTACTCTGCCAAAGTTACACTTTTCATTGCTGGCTTCAAGTTACAACTAACTTAAAAAAAGTAAAGGCAAACGAGTACGCCGAACGTCATAGGACAAGGTTGTGAATAGATTGACTCAAGCTTGAACATCAAGCCTCAAACTGGCCTAAACTCTGACATCAGCATACTGTTTGCGTGGAAACCATATAGCATGTTCACGGCCAGTGTGAAACCAGAATTAGCCTACAATTACTGATCTGACTATTATCAGTATAACTAAGGGAGACCCCTGTGTTCCGCACGCTTACACTGTTGGATCCTTCTACACACATATTATGTTATGTTTTCTTTATAATAAAGGTGTAGTATTAGTGATAACCTCTAAACTAGGATGGTAAATAATTTTAACTGTCCAAATCAAAATATTTTATGTATTGTACAGAAACAGTTGTAACAAAGGTTAATGGAAGCAGCAAGGTAAACAAAACCCTAACTTAAAAGTTAGAAATACAAATAATTTTTTTCAGATTTTGAAATTAGATGGATATATTATTGCAAACAGCTGATTACTGTACCAACACTAAACATATTTAATTATTATTTGGTATATGACATTCCCATTGTTGTAAATTATTTAGTAAAGTATGTGTGGTTTTTATGTACAACAGATGTCCTCAACAGCCGATGTAATTCAGTTTATAAATTAATTTATTCCTAGCTTATGAAAAATGTTAATTTGTTTAAATAATGAGCTTAAGGGTCGGCTCTAGTAAAACAGAAAGCAACCTGCGACTCCCTATAGCGGCGGTAGGTTACGCGGACATTGCTCATCCTAAATCCATTTAAAACCCGCAATTATTCAAATAGCGTTTTTTTTTTTAAATACCAAACTCTTGGGGACAAACTTCTTCATCCGAATGGCTTGGTAATTTTTCGATATAATTAATAGTTACACCGTAAAAAATATTTAAAATCACCCTATAGCGGCGGTAGGTTACACGGACATTTCTCAGCCTAAATCCATTTAAAACCCGCAATTGTTCAAATAGCGTTGTTCAAAAATACCAAAATCTTGGGGACGAAATTCTTCAGGAGAATGGCTTGGTAGATTTTCGCTGTAATTAATAGTGATAACATAAAAAAATATTAAAAATCAATGTTTTAAATTGTTAATAAATATGATGCCATTTGCATGCATATTGACCATAGCTTTAAAATGACATATCGTTTATAATTTTCCAATCAAAAGTAAAGGAAAAATTTGGATTTTAATTTAACATTTCTTAAGGAGTGTCAGCCAACATGGCCGACAGCTAGAGCCGACCCTTAAGTTGGTTCTAAGGGTCGGTCTGATGCTAGTGAATCTACAGTGTCACAATTATCAAACGTTTTATTCAAGACAATGCTAGAAATGAATGCGATAGAACCAAACACTTTGAGACGATACTTTTACCTGTTAATACATTTGTCATTCTAAGCCATGAGTTGTTGACTTATGATAAATCTGTTGGCTTCAGGCAACTCGCGCAGGCGCAGATCACACGGGACAAACAGTTCTGTTGGTAACCGGTCCATGTTCTGCCTCCACTCCGGACTATCCACCAGGTATGTTTCTGAAATGCGTAATAAAACAGCTGTTTTGCTGCTTCTAATAGAGCACAGTATCGTTTTTAACAGCTACCAATGTATAAGCTATGATATGATAGGATTTATTTACCTCATATATGAGTTGTCCTACACTTATATAAGAGTATACACAAAATACATTAGTTGAAATTAGATTGAACAATAAATATGATACAAGATGATATAAGTTATTATTACAGTGATTATATTAGAAAGGTTAATTTAATTACCTTGTATTTCCGTCTGACAATCCAATGTTTTTTCTTGCTGCTTAGGATGACTAGTTTCGACGGTTAAACCGTCATCGTCGGATCCTTGTCCATAATATTAAAAAATTTGTTTTATTTCGCCGTTCTAAGGCGTTGTCATCACTGGCATTTAAAGTTCACAGAATAAATTAATACATTTATCACAAATAACACATTACAAACACAACGATTACACAAACATGTTTGTACAAATGCATAATATGCACGAATATCACGGTTTAATAATATTTTAAATTTAACTACGTAGCAGAGCACGTTGTACGCCGGCCGGTTTCTGATGACTAACTGAAGTATGTGAGTGGCGACCTATGGCTCGTGCTGTACAGTACGATTTTTTTAACCGTGCCCTCGGCCAAATTGTACTAACCTGAATGATAACATTAGAAATCGCTCCGTCTACTCCACGAAACCTAAGCCTAGCGGCGTGAAACAGCGAAAACCGAGCTTCAATAACACTGACATTTAATACACTTAGAAGCGATGTAAAATTATGAAACTTTCACGGATACGCAGATAAGAACCATACGATTCGTATGATGTAAAAGAAAATCCATTGCAAAACCTATTTCATATTTTAAAAATCAATATTACAACAATGTACTTTAATAATGACATGAAATTTTCACACCGCTGAAAAGTTTTTTGTTTGTTGGTCAGAGACAAAGTGTTCGCGAGAAAGTTTTAGATAAAGGTCGAAATTAAATATTTTATTTGAAACATTTTTTCGTTTGACTTACGGTTTGCCTGGTACGGATGTCTGGAGTTAGATTCCGGGGAAAACTTCCTGCCTGGTTGGAAGTAGGCCTACTTGGTGTCTGGCATTTACCTTAACCACACCACAGTATTATTCGAACAAGAGACGACTCATTCAAGTAGTTTTTATTTCAATAATTTTATTCGAATAATTATTCAATCAGTTTTGTTTAATCGAAGTTTGTGGAACTGCCTTTACAATCCCTCCCCGCTACACCGCTAGCCCACCGTGCGCTAGCCGAGCCGAGGGCACGGTTAAAAAAATCTTACTATACATGGTTCCTTCCTTTAGTTGGATGACTGTGTTAAACAATTCATTATAACGAAGTTTATCTTGTCATTAAATAAATTTTGGCTCTGATTTTTTGTTGCGGCGTATATCTCGAATTCCTCGAGTGATGACATTAATCGACCCTTATTACAGATGTAAAGTATTTCAAGGTTTAGGTCTATGGAAGTGTATTTGTGGTCGTAATCTATAAGGTGTTGTGCGAAATGGGATTTGATCTCAATTTTTGTATGTCGTGGTGTGTGTTCTTTAAAGCGAGTGATGAAAGATCGTCCCGTCTGGCCGATGTAGAATTTATCACAGTCTGTGCATCTTAATTTGTATATGCCGGATAAATTATTTTTGTTAATTTTAAGCTACTTTTTGGGCCTAGGATATTTGTTAATTTGATATAGTTAATTTGTTTGTCGTTTTGTACGATAGAACTATATTATGCTTCGTGAGCTCTTTCCTGAGTCGAAACTCTAGTCTTCTACCGAATTCAATCGATATATATGTTTTTTTGCCTTTTTTTCCATGAGAAGATTTTTTGGCAGCTTATCGATTTGTTTTTTCTTCCTAATTAACCTGTCTACTATTGCGGGATTGTAACCGTTTGCAGAGGCTATGTGTTTAATAATGTTAAGTTCTATATTGTAGTTATCCGGACTTAGCGGTGTGTTTAAGAGCCGGTGGACCATGCTATTATATGCGGCCATTTTGTGTATTTGTGGATGATTTGAGGAGGCATGGATGGTCTGGTCGTTAGTTGTGGGTTTCCTGTATATATCAAAATTGTGAATGCCGTTATTGTTACTTATCACTAGGTCTAGAAAATGTATGGTTTTATCAATTTCTTTCTCTAGTGTGAATTTTAAATTATTTGAGCATTAATTTAAGTAATTGTGCATCATATGGACAAGGATCCGACGATGATGGTTTAACCGTCGAAACTAGTCATCCTAAGCAGGAAGAAAAAAACATTGGATTGTCAGACGGAAATACAAGGTAATTAACCTTTCTAATATAATCATTGAATTAACAATCCAGGAGGCTACACATAAATATATTATGTCTAAAAAATAAAAATGATTACAGACCAAACAACAGTGATATTGCCTCAAAGACTCTTTGTTCAAGTACCGTACTCTCTCACTGAGTAAAATGCCCGCTCAGTGAGGTATCTTTTTAAGTTTTTCAAATTCACAGTGAGAATCAATTTCTTTCACATACTGAGGCAGTCCAATGTACAAACTTGAGGAATACACCCCACGTTCAAAACACCTTCAATTTCAGCTCACCTTCAGTCTATGAATAGGATATTGTAGTATTTGCTGACGGAAGGAATATCCATGTTGGTGCTGACTGATCCCACTCTTGTTGATTTAAAATACAGCAAAACGTTTGAAATAAATTATATTTTTTAAAATATATTTCTACATTAATTTATATCTAATTTTTTTTTATACACGAAAAATGTGTATGTACTCTACAGAATTACCCCAGATGGCTAAGCTTCTTCTTCTTTAAGTTGAAACGCTTACTGGTAAACGACGTTATAGTGGCGCACGTTGTCGTATTTTAACTCTCTGTCATATTTCAAACACTTTCCACTCTATACCACTCTATTTCTTTATTGAATTAATGAAACCAAGTACTAAATATTTATAGTCGTTAAAATATTATTTTATTAAAGCAATTTGCTTATAGCACGAGCCGCCACTGCTGTACGAGTATTATACAACCACGAAACATTACATGATACTTTTCTATGTTAGTTAGAGAGAGTAAATATTCTTCAATTGCCATTTACGGGAAAATCTAGTTATTTAGCAGCCAGGAGAGACTGTGGTACATTGTATTAGCCTTCTCATTGTTACAAGGGTGTTTCAAATTTAAACTCTAATTTTGTTCCATGTCACCAAAATCAATCCCGAACTTGCTGATAGAGTAGGGCGTTTAAAGACTGATGTGCTACGACTGGGAAAACCCCGCTTGGTGTGCAGTTCCTCTGCATTCCTTTTTCAGTACAACCATAAGTGAGTAAGAGCACAGCAAATTGTAATAAATTTTGTAACGAAAGAAGGCATCGAGCCGTTGGTAATTTCGACCCAGTTCGATGATGATGCGCTGTTTCGCACTCAAGTGTTTGATTGGCCAGCAAGTGTAAAGGTCGACAAGAAAGACTGGATGATGAAAGTCATGATTGACGCCCAAGGAGAACAACACAGCTCAAAATTTAACTCGGTAGTTTAATTTTCCTGAGATTAGTATTTTATTATTTTTTGGTTAATATCCATTTTAGTTTGGTGCAACAGTATTAGCTTGTATACTGTACAATCTAGATGGAAGCCCCTATTTATTTGAACTAATAAGACATCAACCTTGATACGATCAGCTGTTAGTTATGTAGAGTATTGTTTGTTTTTGTGATGAAGGTTTCTTATCTTGTCAGTGTCTGAAACACGTATCAAGTGTAAGTTATTTTTAAGAAGTTTCAAAAATGATTGCCGGTGATAAGCGACATCAACAGTTATATCTAGCTGCTCTCGATTACCAATTGCAATGATAAATAATTTATTTTCATTAACCTTTGTTAAACTTCATTTTAATTACCATATCTGACAAAGTCCATGCTTGTCAAGACTTAGGAGTTGAATAATTGTACCCCAATTTATGTTTTGTAGAAAGTTATTAACGGGTACTAAGCAGATCCCAAATTATTAATGGAACTCCAATTCTAAAACCAAATAAAATCTATATATATAAAAGCGAAATACCACTCACTCACTCACTGACTCACTCATCACGATTTCTCAAAAACTATCGAACGGATTGAAATGAAATTTAGTATGTAGCTTCCTCTAGGGCCATAAGTGTTCACTAAAAAAGGGTTTTAAAAAATTTGAAATTTTAGGGGGGTTTGAGGGGTAAAAATGACTAAATCACGATTTCTCCAAAATTACCGAACGGATTGGAATGCAATTTGGTATGTAGCTTCCTCTAGGGCCATAGGCGCTCGCTAAGAAAGGGTTTTAAAAAATTAGAAATTTTAGGGGGGTTTTGGGGGGATCAAAGTTATTAAATCACGATTTCTTCAAAACTACCGAACGGATGGGAATGAAATTTGGTATGTAGCTTCCTCTAGGGCCACAGGTGCTTACTAAGAAAGGGTATGAAAAATTTCGAAATTTAAGGAGGGGTTTGGGGGGAAAAAAGTTACTAAAATCATAATTTCAGATCTTTTATTATTATGACAATAGTGCTTTTATTATTTAAGATCTATATATATATAAGCCAAATACCACTCACTGACTGAACACTTAAAAAGAATACAATTACGTTAAAAAGATTGAAAAAACCAACCACCACGGGCAACTCCGTACGGGTAAGCTAGTATTTCATAAGATTTAGATGAATTCAAGATCACAGTTTTTAAAGATAACCACGGATTAAATTGTTTTATTTGAATTGTTAATTAATTTTTCTACATTTTTTCAGCACATTGTCCCGGAGTCCCTCTTCACTTTGACCAGGACGTATACGCGGTGGTTGTCAAGCAGAACCAATCTGGAATGATTGTAGAATTCAAAGTTGTCACCGATCATATTGATGAAGTTCGATTTGGTATTGTTTCTGACGATGGTGAGCATTTTACATCTGTAAAGCCAAACTGGACATATTTCTCTCTTAGCTGATTGTTATGACTGGTTAACTGTTTTATAACAATTCTTCCCCGATTGATGTATAAATAGTTATTAACAAATTCCCAAAGGAAAGATGAGCTATTGCAGAGTGACTCTTATGTTGAGACAAAAGGTCAGGAGTGGTAAATGAGCACCGACCATTTCCCCAGAACACATTTTGGGGTGTCATTAAAAATGTTATATATACGAGTATATGGGTTCGCACTCTAATGACCGCATTTTACTGGTAGACATTAAGTCGCTCGGACAAGTTCGTTAGCCAAAACAATCCCACAACGGGAAGCACATTCCCTGACCGGAGGTAAACATTTTTTAAGATTTTTCGTACTACAATGAAACTTTTAGCAGTTTCATCTAAAGAAATAAATGTCTGAACATTTTTTTTACAAGACCTTATAGTTCGTCGAAATCGATCAAAATGTAAAATACCATAAAACTAGCCAGTTAAAATCAAAGGGGGGGATGCAAACTAGTGAAGCGAAGCTAAGTAGTCCATAATCCAAAGCCGCAAGGTCGAGGTGCAAACTCGCAAAGGGGATTTTTCCCTTGCGAGCGGAACGAAGCTACACGTGAGACAGGGTTGGAGGCTGAGGTGCAAACGAATTCTACTAACATATTTTGTTAACGCAGGCAGCCATTCAGCGCCTTTGGGAGTAGACCAATTTCCTTAATAGTTGGTTGAAACCCTGAAGCACATAAACTTAATTTTGGAAATTCGCTCAACTCATGTCAGCGGTTCAGCTGCGTGGTCGAATTAATTATGTAATCAGTGGAAGAAATAACTGACCTGCATAGAATTACTGGTTTAACCTAAAACATATTGGAATAATAATAAATATTCTTATTTTCATTTAGGATATAATAATAACATTTATTTTATATTATAATAATATAATTATTTTCTCACTATACACAGGTATTGAACTACTGTAATTTCTGCACATGGAAATAAAATAATTCGACCACGCAGCCGAACCGCTGACGTGAGTTGAGCAAATTTCCAAAGTTAAGTTTATAGGCCTATGTTTTAGGGTTTCAACCAACAATTTGGGAAATAGGTCTATTCACGACGGTGCTGAATAGCTGCAAAATGGTTCGCACGCCATTCCGCATATTGGGAGTATCTTCAATACACAATGCATTGCGCGCTCCGCACGCCAATCCCACGGTAGAATCCACCACATGGCTTTGAACCGGGTACTTTTATGGTATTTTACGTTTTGATCGATTTTGGGGGAACCAAGCGAGCTATAAGGTCGCGTAAAAAAATAATATGTGCAGAACAACATCCTGCATTTATATTTGTAGAAAAAACTCTAAAAACATTTATTCTCGTAGGATAAATCTAAAAAAATAGTTACTTCCGGTCAAAAACTTGCTTCCGGTTGTTGGATTTTTTGGCTAACGAACTCGTCCGAGCGACGTAGACAACCAACACGTCTACCAAATTTGAACCAAATCGGACTTAAAATGCGGCCACTAGAGTGCGAACACACATACATATGCACATATATATATATAAATATATATGATTTTTAATGACACCCCAAAATGTGTTCTGGGGACCATGATGGGTGCTCATTTGCTACTCCCGACCTTGGGTCTTACCATAAGGGGCCACTGCAATAGCTCATTTTTCCTATGGAAATTCGCTAATTAAGTAAATAAATTGTAACCAACATGCAGTTTTACAACACGAGTACCTTCTTACAACTTTAAAATAAAAAATCTTATTGCTGTTGTGTGTAGGTATTAACAACATACTGTACTAAATTGTCAACAGATCCCCGTTTGAATACGAGAATTTTTATTTTCATTTAGTTTCCAACCTTATTAATTCATATTTATAAAATAATAAATGTGTTTTAAATCTATTTAGGGAAAACCTAGTAAAAAGTATTAATTTTGGCTTTTCAGAAGTTATAAAAAAAACTTTCACAATTGGTCCTCAGGATGGGATTCTGTACGCCGTCGTGCCTTTGCTTAGTCCGCTTGAGTTTGACTTTAACGTATCCGCCGAAATAAACTCCACGAAGGAAAACGCTACTGCTAAGGTATTGATTCAACATTTAATTCAAGGTTGTTATAAAATTAATATATAGCCCACTAGGATAGAAATTAATGCGGTCAGGTGTCAATACCTGATCTCAAACTTTATTTTAGAGGTGGCTTTTGAATTATCAATGTAATAATTTATAAAATATTTGCGTTTAGGGTCTGCTCCAGTAAACGAGAAAACAACCGGAAACACAACCGCTTCTCACTGTATCCCTATCTAAACAGTGCAATTTCTTGCGGCTGAACGCTCTGACATTGCCTCATTTCAAACCATTTTATAAGTCTATCTTTTGTAATTGAGTGTTGAAAAAAACAAACTGAATATTCTTTATAAAATTTCGGATCCGGCTTGCAAATTATTTTTTATTATTAATTTTGTATTGTGTTAGGAAAAAAATTCTAACTTTGTACTTACAAAATGTCAATTACGTAACAAATCAAAAGCATTAAAAAAATGTAAATTGCAAGACGCATGCGTATTGTGACTGTGCTTATAATGAGACCTTGCAAACAATTTTATGATAAAAAGTAAACGAAATAAATGGTTTGAAATTTAACATTGCTCTTTTGGGATAAAAATCCAAGATGACCACTACAGCAGACCCTTAACTTTTGAAAGTTATTTTAGTAAAATATGTTCTGAAGAAGTGTGGTGGCAAAGGTTCCTTGCAGTCAGCCATCCTGACAGTATTTAGTTCTAAGAAAACTAATATGTATATACTAGTGTATATTTTATAGAATGTATACAGATTTATAATTTTTTCTTCACTCCCATTGGTATCTTGTAAACTAATTGTTTGATGAAATCGACATTTCTTTCAGTTCGTAGTGACAATAATGAGTTTTGTTTTTCACCCAACGAAGCCGACATATTGTTTATTCGTGAACTGTTTCACTGTATTTAATTTGTGCCGATTGTAAAGCACAAGCATATACCAGGTGTCTTAAAAGTCCCACTCAACCCCTTTAACTTTTGTGTTTGTTAAAACAAACAAATATCCTTTGGGGAACGATACTAACTTAGCCCAAAGTATCTGTTGAAGCAATCGGAAATTTTGAGTGTCCCCTAAAAATGGGGGATTTTGGGGCAACTCAAAATCTTTAAACAGGAAGTATTGTCATGTGATACCTCATTTTAAAGGTCTATTTAAGACTAGGAAAATGACATAAAGAGAATAAAAATCGGACCACCCAAAACAAAATGGCGGCCCTAAACATGTTGAAATAAATCGACATAAAGTTGCTAATATCTCGAAAAGGAAAAGTTTTTAGAAAAACATTTAAGAGACAAAAAATGTTTATTTTAAAGTGCTTGACCAAAAAAATTGCTGTCAAATCTATTTCCTAAATTTTATTTTTTATACAATTTTCTAAGATGTAGGAGTCGACTTAAAATTTACGAAATCGATTTGGAAGCAATATTTTTGGTCAAGCACTTTGACATAAACATTTTTTGTCTCTTGAAATTTCTTCTAAAAACACTTAATTTTCGAGATATTAGCAACTTTATATCGATTTATTTTAAC
>JAGFPH010005273.1:73021-87450 GCA_018207615.1 Philaenus spumarius
GTTTTGGGTGGTCCGATTTGTATTTTCTTTATGTCATTTTCCTAGTCTTAAATAGACCTTTAAAATGAGGTATCACATGACCATACTTCCTGTTTAAAGATTTTGAGTTGCCCCAAAATCCCCCATTTTTAGGGGACACTCAAAATTTCCGATTGCTTCAACACCGGGACTTTGAAGACACCTAGTATAAAATAAATGATTTTTCAAAAACATCTTGTTTGAATTTAATGGTAATTTTCAGATCATATTGACTTTAATACGCTTTGATTGGTACTCCAACTAAGTCAATATGACTTTATATTTGTGCGATTTCATGCAGGAAAAAATACTGGCATACATCTTTTTAAAAATGTGTAAAAGTACTGCAGTGTCATTAAAACATATAAATAAATTAAATTTTGTGTTTTTATTTTTGGACTCAATACATAACCTTCCCTATTACTGAGAAATTAAATACTGGCCTGCCTAGAGGGGGGCAAATGGGGCACATTGCTCCGGGCCCCTAAAGTCAGAGGGCCCCTGGATTTAAAAATAATTCAAAAATTGAAAACGATTAATATGTTGATTTAACAGTCAATTTACTTTTTCTCCAATAATGCATTGGTTTAAAAATATTTGTATGAAACCCACAATAACTTAATATATGCAATCGAGTTGAAAATAAAAATTTTCCCGCGAAAGGAACAATAATTATGTGAAATTATAAAGTGGGATTTCCTGGACAGATTTGTTTTGTATGGTATTAAAGCTATGTGGTTGGTAAATACAAATAAAGAATATAACTACCTTTATAAATTAAATCAATCTCGAAGATTGTAAAGGCATCGTTTAACAGTTTCTTTTTATTTTTCAATATAGGCAATTAACTTATTTTCAATAATTTCTAATAATATTATGTGTTACTACTGTCTACGTGTACTATATTATTTTCAATTTTTTTAGTATTAACTATTGTGTGAAAAAAGTTACCCTTCCTCCCCCCCCCCCCCCAACATTTACCTTGGAGTCAGAGGGCCTCAAGAATTTAATTTGCTCCAGGCCCCCTAAACCCTCTCAGCAGTGTTAAAAATAATTAATAACATGAAATATTTATTAAAATTTCTGTTATTTACATTTAAAATTATTAAAATTTGTATTTTTGGGAATGAGCAACCGATATAAACAGTTTTCTTGGCAAACAGATTACATCTCTGCTTTTAGACTGTGGTAAGGTTTGAGTAAGTAGTTTGTAGCAAACACGTTAGATGGCAGCACAATCCAATAAATGAACTAACATCTCTTAGTCATAGTTTCACTGTATGGTTATTCACCTACAAATTTTACTTTCAAATGTCACTTTCTTTGCTTTTGAAAGCATTACAAAGAAAGACTTCTCACAAAAAAATTATAACTCTCTAAATATTATAGCTATAGTTTATACATTTGTTTAATAATCTTTAAAAGTATATGGTAACAAATTGCTAAAATTGTTTGTCATTTATGGTTTTTCATCAGTAAAATAATTACAACTTACCAAAATGCTGTCAGAAAATTATAATCTATATTTAACTGCAATTTAAATTAGCAATACTGTTTAAAAAAAAGTTTTTTGATGTGACTTAGTACATACAAAATTTTCTCAGATTATTTTTAGAAACTATAAGAAAACTGTTCGTATTTTACAGCTAAAGTGCTAATATATCATGTGTCTTATTTATAAATGTACTGTATTTAGTTTGCTAGGAAAAATACAAAATAAATTGAATACACTCAACAATTTTCAATCGTATATTGTCTGAAAGTGTTGGTTATTGTTAGGCCTTGGATTTAAGGGCATAACTTTCTTGTAAATTTTAATGGTCGAGTCAATTTTGTAGTTTTTTTCATTTAGTTACTGCTTTAAAACGAACTATACTACAGCTTAGTTTTTAGAAGAACTTTATTTGATTGGTGGCATTGTTTAGGTAACGGTGAAGATAGTAAACAGTACATCTGAAGTCCAACACCCAGAGTACAGCAAATCTTTAGAAATACATCACATTATAGAAGAAACCATTGGTGGTCAGATTACACCCGACATAGTATTTCCATCGCCACCGAATTCATCGTGCGTTTTTAAAATTAAGAGCCAACATCCGTCAGGAGGTAAATTACAAATATTTTTTTAAATATTAAAACTGTCAGAAATATGTTTATGTAGAATTTTTGCATGTTACAACAAATTTTGCTATATATCTTGATAAAAAGTCAAGATAGCAAAGAAATAGCGAATATCGTTGTATTTGTTATTAGTGTTGAAATAATGCACACAGAATATTTTAGTAATAACATTAATATTTATTAGACTGAAATATTAATGCAAATTTAAAATTTTCAAAAATCCCTTGTTTTTCAATTTTTTTTAATATCGACCCTTTATTATCAGATATCACAGTTTGGTAGTAACTTATAGATTTTTATTAAGTTATAAATTTTTACTGCCATCTTGGGTACGCCATATTGGATTGAGATGCTTGTTTTTAATGTAAATGTGGTGTTGTGACACATGATTTTGAACTAATTTATACGCTTTACACGCTGCCGCAATCAGATTTTTAATTAAATTAAAGATGGCAGTAAAAATGTATAACTTAATAAAAATCTATAAGCTACTACCAAACTGTGATATCTGATGATAAAGGGTCGATATTTTTAAAAAAATTGAATAAAACAAGGGATTTTTGAAAATTTGCAATTTTTGACAAAATTGTTAATATCTCGAGAACGAAAGCAGATAGTTAAAAACCGATTGCGGCATCGTGTACTACGGAAAAAAAATAGTTTGAAATGATGGGTCACAACCTTACCTTTACATTTAAAAAAATAAAGTTCATTCCAATATGGCGGATCCAAGATGGCGGCCAAAAATGTGAACCTTATCAAAAGAAAATATAAACTAATCAATGATGTTCGGCGGTGGTTGGGAATCGATATCTTAAGAAATGCGGAAAAATTAGGGGGGGGGGGGGTACATTTAAAACTCACTCTGTATACAAAAAATATAGCTTAGTATGTTACAGCGAAGTGCATTATTTAGAAAATATTAAGTAATTAGTGGACCCAGCAATGCTTTGCTATTGTTGATTTAATTTAAAGGGAAGTAAAGTTATTCCATTTCATTGACTTAAGTAATTGAATTGCAAAATGGTTTTTATCCCGCTTAAGAATATACTACACAAATTTAGATTTATAGTTTGTAAACCTTTATAGATAACACAGTAAACCTTTTGTTTGCTTTTACCTAATCTAAAAAAAAACTTATAGTTATTTTCTGAAGAATTGTAAAAAAACCTGATTCTAAATTAGCCCAATTGGTTGAAAATAAACGGGTTTTGGTTCATTGTTGGTCTAACATAAAATTATATTCAGTTTTTGATCCAACTCAGCTGTCTTATATATATTATGTAACAACCATATTATGTTTGAATTGAATTAAAATATAGTAAGCATTTTTAGTAGATTTTTGTTTGTTTTTAGTTTCTCAATGTAACCTAAAAAAAGCTAATACTCTTCAAATTTGCTAAGTAATGTTGCTATTGTAATGAATGTAAACAAACATGACGTGTTGCTAAGCTTTTTATACGAACAGCTGTTTTTGTGCGCTATGGTCTTGAGTCCATACAAAAGAGGCTGTTTAATTTTTTCCAAATTTAAAACTTTTTCGGGAAACTTTTTAAATTTTTTTATATATAAAAAAACCTAGTTCGGACTATTACGAACATTTTAAAACAAAAAATAGCCAAATTGGTCCAGCCGTTCTCAAGTGATGCGCTTACAAAGGAACAGCAATTCATCTATACAGGGGTGGCAAAAAGTCCCAGAACAACCCAATATCTTTTTCCAGGTTCCACTTACACAATTGAAACTTTGCAAATTGTTTATGGGTATAAAAAACTACTTTTTTAGAATATGGCTGATTTTTCACCTCCTCTGGGGGACGGCCCGTCAGGAGTCGGTGAACAATCTTAAATGTAAGCATGGGTTGTTATGCATATCATTTTAAAGGTAATGATGAGACAAACACAACGACATAATAAAAATGAAAAATGGATGATCCTGAAAAATGTTATGGCTGTTCAAAGTTTTGATATGCTGCATGTTAAATGAGCCTTATTCTAAGTTTGAGCCTTAACTAAGAGATGAAAAATCAACTGTAGCATAAACAAGTAGTTCTTTATACCCGTAAACAATTTGCAGAATTGAACGTGTAATACATGGAACATGTAAAAATAAATTAAACTTTTTGCCACCCTGTATATTAAAAGCGAAAACCCACTGACTCACTCATCACGATTTCTCAAAAACTACCGAACGGATTGAAATGAAATTCGGTATGTAGCTTCCTCTAGGGCCATAGGTGCTCGCTAAGAAAGGGTTTCAAAAAATTCGAAATTTTAGGGGGGGTTTGGGGGGATTAAAGTTACTAAAATCATTATTTCAGATCTTTTATTATTATGACAATAGTGCTTTTATTATTTGAGATCTATATATATATAAGCCAAATACCACTCACTGACTGAACACTTAAAAAGAATACAATTACGTGAAAAAGACTGAAAATACCAACCACCACGGGCAACGCCGTACGGGTCAGCTAGTTTTTATTATATAGATAAGCACAACAAAATAAACATTTTATGGACTTCCCTAGATAAGGATTAGCTGAACAGTGATTTACATGTAAAAACAACATAACATTTTTTTTTTTTTTTTGTATTAAGGACTAAAAGAGCTGAAAATTCTTTTTAAAGGTTGCATATTGGCAAAAATCCTTAGAACAGAAATGCATTTAGACGCGCAAGGTGTAGAGTGTCAGACACTAGGGACAATTAGATGCGACACTAATTGCTCGCCTATTTACATTAGCAATTTCAATTGTTGAACAGAAAATAGAGCAATTTCTCGTAGATTTAAACCCAGCTCAAGACTTAAAGAATCATAAGACAACATCTTTTAACCACTATCATATGATCAACACAGAAAGATATTCCGTGTAATTTAAGTGCATAGATAAATACGTCTTATGCAAATGTCAACCCATAATGGTACAATAACTATATTGCAGTTATTTACATATTTACGCGTTGTTATAGGCCTAATGCATCGAAGCACTGTGCGTGGAATAACAAGTAAATAAATTTCTACCTTCGGATCTGTTGTACCTGATTGGTAATTTTACTGCGTTTGTGACCTTATTTGTTATTCTTCTCGTGCGAAGGGCAATCTTTGAAAGTCTTTTGTCATTCGTCCAATTATTAACTGATACGTGCATTAATCAGAATGAAATTGGCCGTTCAGTAATGGTTTTAATAAATTAGAGACAACCTTTTCATGTATTCAAACTGTGAAATGCATTTACATGTTATAAATAATAGCTACAGAGCTTTGAAATCAGCGCCCTTAAAAACCCCCGAGAGGAATTTTTCAAGTCTCTGTCACAATTTCACAAACTTCCCCCCATCGCACCGGGGGCATTTCTCATAGTCAGAAATGAGATCAGTGCCTCCAAAAAACCCCAAGTACCGATTTTCGCTGCTTTCCATCCATATTTAGAGATTTCAAAAAAATATGCACTCTTAGATGCACTTTATGCACCTTCTCCCGAAACTGTTCATATGTAGTCTTTTTCCTGGTATTTTTTCTGAATACGATGCAGAAAACTGCATCCAAATCGGAGCTGTAGGCAAAGATGTATTTATTCGGTTCGAAATCGTACTAGTTTGCCTGGTCTACTAATGAAGATCATAGAACTACAGCTGGATGACAGTGGACGCTATACTCTTGTTTCCTGTTTGAAATCTGTTGGGTTTTCTACAGAGAGAGGTGGCTTGATACCAATTTTGTACACCAGTAAAGCATTTTTGGCTCTATGTTGTTACTTCCTTCCCTTCTCCACTTTATATCCATTCTACAGCCGTTACAAATATCAAAAAGTAAATCTCCCATCCATAATATCATTCTGGTGCTAATAATGTGAATTTATCTGTTACCTTATACAGGGTGTATCAGAGCGGGTGGCCGGCTTGTATAGCATTGAAACGAGTATACTTAGACATTTAGTTTGAACTGATAACCCCCTATTTCGACCCCAAGGAATTCAGGAAAAATATTTTCAACCCTCTAAAATGGTCCAAAAGGGTATTTTTTGGGGGTGGGGTTTGGTTTTTGGGAAATTTTCAAATGTAAAGGTAGGTCGTGTTGTACATCATTTTAAAGGTCTCGGTACACTGATCATTAAAACAATTTTTTTCCATTTATCTTGCACCGTCAATACAGGATGGCCGGAAACATCATAAAAACTTACGTTTACATATCTTTTTACATCTGACATAAAACATTTTTTAACAGCTACAATTTTTAAAGTACATTGACAAATATGTGACCTTTTAAACAATACGTAATTTTGGTAGGTTTTCTCACATGTTTAGCAGGTTTCAAAATTTACAACTTTTAGAAGTTTAAAAAGTCAATATCTCAAAATTTTCAAATTGTAATGTGGGTCATCTTACATATCAGGTTGAAGCCCTTACAATTATCAAAATTTTTCATATTTGATTTTTTTTGGAAAAATGTTTGTTGAATTTTTTTTTATATGTTTCAACAAACATTTTTCCAAAAAAAAAATCAAATATTAAAAATGTTGATAATTGTAAGGGCTTCAATTTAATATGTAAGATGACCCACATTGCAATTTGAAAATTTTGAGATATTGAATTTTTAAACTTCTAAAAGTTGTAAATTTTGAAACCTGCTAAAAATGTGAGAAAACTTACCAAAATTAGGTATTGTTTGAAAGGTCTCAATCAGTTACACTTGCCCCATTCTTCTCTATCAACACTGTCATGTCTGAAGGGTACAAAAACCTGTCATTGGCACTTACCAATATTGATGGTATTTAACTTGGTTGTTAGTATAAAACCAAAAAACAAGATCCCTCTGTTGTTGCTGGACAATAAAACGGAAGACATACACAAGCAGTCATCTTACATTTACTAGCAAAACAATCTTAAATTATTATAAAGCAGTAGGTACATGCTTCCACAATAAAGCAGTTTTTTCGTCATCAATTATCAAAATTTATTGAATTACTCTTATTTGACAGGTAATTAAACTTCAAATGTGGTGAGCTTTTTACATTTTTGATATTTCCATTATTGAATAAGAAAAAATCTCAAACATTGATTTTGAGTTAAGTCGAAGAACAAATTTAGTTAAAAACAAATTTAGAAAACTGAATAAAATTCACATTCGGACTGTCCCAACCCTAAAAACGACATATTCAGAATAATTTTCTGATCATTATTACTCCAGTAATCTGGTTACGTTTAACATTGCTCTTATGGGAGTTGAAATTCAAGATGGTGGCCGAGTCCGCCAAGCCTTATCAGTGGCTTACACACAGGTAGATCAGTTGGATAAATAAAAATAACAAAACAATAATAAATTATCAACAATGGTATTCCTCAACCTATGTATTGTTATTTTCCATCTATTTCATAGTTTAAGCAAGTACTCATTTTAATAAACTATGGTAATATGTTATTGTTGGGACCTACAATTTAGAAAATGAAGATTTTTGTTGTTATTGTTTTGTTTAGAGTGTATTACGTTCAGCTAATTTTACAAAAATAAAAATCAGCAATGCTCATTCTAAACAAGAGATGTCCCAAAAGTTTTTTTCGCTTTTAAAATAAAAATTCAATCAATATTTTAATAATAAAATAATGCCTATAGCAATAAATATATTATAATAATTATTATTACTTAAATCCAGTTTATATGTTTATGTTCTAGATTTTTTTTCACTGTCCGAGACAACAGGTGTTGTCAATGTCATCAATAAAATAGACCGCGAAGCAGATATATTTGCAAACATGACACAAGCTGCAATAACACTAAACCTTCAAATTGTCTGCGCATCTGTCTCCGCAACAGGTCAGCAAGAGTTTTCCAGCGACGGCCAAGTTGAAAACCTGCCCAATGATCCGCTACAGACAACACTGATTCTGTACGTTGATGACACCAATGACAATCCACCTTATTTTGGTTTATCAAAGATTACGGTTGGCTATCCTGTTGAGGAATTGGCTGTGAGACTTCAGCCTAAAGCTTTTGCTACTGTTAAAGTAAGACCTCGGGTTGATTTGATTTAACATTTATTTAAGTTTTGGTAGAGAAGATTTTAACTTTAGTTTTCCACTAGGAACACTGTTATTTATTTTGTTATCAGCTAGGGGACAATTTTTTTTTTACTATTTATTTTATTTATTCTTTTTCATCACTTTTCAGTTATTTGTTCCAATGGAACATATGCCATGCCATAATTAATTACATATTTTATATAAATAAAAGGTACCAACAATAAAACCTATATACACAAATCACGCATAAATTTTGATAAAAATTTGATAAAAAACACAGTTAATACACTTTATGTATATAATTATTAAATATATTAACATTTTAAAAACAAATAGGCTAAGCCCTTCCCGACACCTGCAGACTGGGCTCAGGTACCTCTGGAAAGAGAAACACATTTTCTAGGAGGTAGCGCCTGAGTGAACTCTTGAAACTGTGGATAGAAATTATGTTTTTCATATTTTCTGGAAGTGTATGGAACAACTGTATACCAGAGTAATAAATTCCGCGTTCAAAAAATTTAAGACTATGAAAAGGATATTGAAAAATTTTTTAACGAATAGGGTATTTGTGGAGGTGGGAATTAGTTTCAAATATATTATGGTTGCTCTTAAAGAAAATTAAAGTTTCATAAATATAAATACAAGGGAAAGTTAAAATATTGTATTTTTTGAAAAAAGGTATACAAGATTGATTATTATTTAAATGGAATATTGAGCGTAAAATTATTTTTTGTAAACGGAATATTTTGATTGATTCAACAGAGTTCCCCCAGAATGCCACCCCGTATCTTAGAGGAGAACCGAAACAGGCAAAATAAACGGCTTTTATTACTTTTAAACTAGTCACAGAGGAAATCATTTTGAGAGCAAAGCGAACTGACGCCAGGGACTCGGCTAAACCTCAAATGTGACTTTTCCAATTTAAATTTGAGTTAAAGTTAATGCCAAGGAATTTAACATTATTTGAGCTTTGGATTACTTCCTTACCTTTCATTACATATAATTTAGGATTAGACTGTAGACTAAAATTAATTAATTTTGTTTTTGTTACATTCAGTTTTAAGTTATTTATACAGAACCAATCTTCAGCCATAAACATGGCTAATGCTGCTGCATCAGCCAAATCTGTAAAATTTTTGCCAACTACTGTTAAAGTAGTATCATCAGCAAATAATACTGCTTTTGCGGGTCCAACACTTTGAGGAAATTAATTCACATAAATTAGGAAAAGCAATGGTCCCAATATTGACCCCTGAGGAACACCACAAAGGACTACTTCTCATTTAGAATGGGGAGAGTTCAGAGCGCTGTCAGTATAGAGAACTCTCTGTTTTCTCTTATACACGTATGAACTTATCCAACTATTTGCTTTCCCACGTATCCCATAATATTCAAGTTTTTGTAACAAAATCCCATGATCTACACAAACAAAAGCTTTTGAGAGATCACAGAAAACAGAAGCAATTTGAGGTTTCCCCTCAATAGCATTTTATCACAGTATTTGAAACAGCATAAATGGATGAAGAAGTTGATTACTGAGAAGCTATAACTGTTTATTAATTTTTGTTTGGACATAATTTCAATGCAAAGCCCAACACATTCAGTTAAACTACTTGAAATGCAGTTAAATTAATTTCATTGCAAATGGAAAGGTACTCAAATTGAACTGTTTTTGTTGTTTCAGGCAAGCGACAAAGATCTTGGAGTAAACTCGGAAATAAAATACTCTTTGATATCTGATGTAAGCGACCAAGTAATGGTACATCCTCAGTCCGGAGCCGTCTACCCACTTGAAGGTTTTAAGTTTCAAGACATGTCGTTCAGTATTCTCGCTGAAGATCAAAACGGGAATAAAGGTTGCAACAATGCAACAATGCAGTTCGAGGTAAGAAATATGAATACGATTATTAATTGTTTTAATTTGGTGAAGTTTATTTGCACTAGTTATTTCATTTCGTTTATTTCTTCCTGCCTTTGAAAATATAATAATTTGTAATTTGTTTGGCATTTATATATAGGAAGAATTAAACCAAACAACTGAAAAGTACAATTTAAAATGATTTTAAAAAGATGCTGAACAATTTTTAAAAACTCTGTTTTGGGGATTTGATCCAAAAACGATTCCAGCTAAATATACAGTTTTTTTTTCTTAACACATGCCTATTTTTAGCTAGACATATTTATTTTGTGTGTTATTTGCATTTCAATACTGTACTACAAACAGTTAGGCTATTTTATAATTACTATTACTTCTCGAATGTTAAGGTTAGATCGCTAAAGTTTTTTTAAGTGAAATCACTTAAACAACAAAAAATCGTTGTACTATTTCTATTGTAGTTTATACAATAATTCTAGTTAGTGATTAAGTGAATATTACATTTATAGATGTTATTAAAGAATATGATATAAAGTAAAAAAAATCATGTTTCAAACTATCTAAACGCAGTGCGCTCTCATAGGGTCTTTAAATAAGTTCCCCTGGAGTCATAGGGCCACTGGAGTGGGCTCGCCATTTTTTATACCAGCTTGGAATTGTTGTAGCAGTCTTGTTCCACTGTAAGTGGCCAATACAAAACCATGTTAACACTCGCCCATGGCATAGCATTTCACATCCATAGAAAACTAGTTTTTTTTTACAAAATTATGTTATTTTCTGTATAAATTACTGGAATCTGTTGGCAAACTCTTAAACTATGTGAACAACACTGGATTGCTTTACCACCTTTTATAACAGCTGAGTTTAGCTCAATAATATAACCTTTCTATTTTCACTCAGTGCTGGTGCTAGTTGTTGTTAGTGTCATGATAAGTCGTTGATAAATATAATATTATAAAGTTAAGAACGTGAATAATTTTAATTGAGATGAAATTAGAAATAAATAATGGAAACAGATGTTGTGTTTGACTGTCGTTTAAAACATATTATTAGTTATTTTCCTCTTTGGTTTTCATTTGTTATTCATCTATATATATAACAGCGAAATACCACTCACTCACTCAATCACTCATCACGATTTCTCAAAAACTACCAAACGGATTGAAATGAAATTTGGTATGTAGCTTCCTCTAGGGCCATAGGTGCTTACTAAGAAAGGGTTTAAAAAAATTCGAAATTTTAGTAGGGGTTTGGGAGGATCAAAGTTATTAAATCAAGATTTCTACAAAACTACCGAACGGATTAGAATGGAATTTGGTATGTAGCTTCCTCTAGGGCCATAAGTGTTCAATAAAAAAGGGTTTTTAAAAATTGGAAATATTAGGGGGGTTTGGGGGTAAAAATTACTAAATCACGATTTCTCCAAAATTAACGAACAGATTGGAATGAAATTTGGTATGTAGCTTCCTCGCTAAGAAATTTGGTATGTAGGCCATAGGAACTCGCTAAGAAAAGGTTTCAAAAATTTCGAAATTTTAGGAGGGGTTTGGGGGGGGGATCAAAGTTACTAAAATCATAATTTCAGATCTTTTATTAATATGACAATAGTGCTTTTATTATTTAAGATCTATATATATCTACATAAGCCAAATACCACTCACTGACTGAATACTTAAAAAGAATACAATTACGTTAGAAAGACTGAAAATACCAACCACCACGGGCAACGCCGTACGGGTCAGCTAGTATAATATAAATATAACTACTTTATATGAGGTCTTAAATACTATGCAATACAATGTTTTCTATTTCAAATAAGTTATATTTGTCAGTAAACAAAGGTTATTTATAAAATATTCATGTTTGATCTTATCTTTAAATATTTACCTAGAATTTTGCTAGTATATTTTTGGTTTTTATCAAAATAATTCTTTCCCATGCAATAAATTGAAGAATAATAAATATTTGGTTAAAGTGTTATTGGTTACGGAATTATTAACCATGGAATACCTTTAAAATTTCCACTACGAAAAATTAACCTTTATAGGCATATCTTTATTGATTAAGGAAAGAGCCATGTGAAGCAAACCTCCATCTCTCCATCTACTTACAAGCTGTAAAGGAAATTTTTTGGCTTTTATTTCTTGATTCACCTAGTACGAGCATTGTATTTGGATAACCTAATAGAACTCCGATCCAATGCAATATTTCGTTCCACTGGAAATTCGACGATAGTAGCGCTATCTATTGGGGAAACGACGGAAATATCAATGCTACCAATGATTTCTCCCTAGCGCTACCTCGCGGCGCGATCATGTACTATTTTCGCGTCAACCTTTTTTTCGGCACACAGTCCCCGTATGCATGCATGATCTATGGTACAAGTAATTTAGCAATATTTTGTGTCAATATTTCAGATAAAGATTCTAAGACCGGAAGATGTAACCATCCTTTGGATCGAAGACGCTGTTATCGAAGATTTGCCGGACGTTTTGGTGAAACTGAGAACCGGATCCGAGTACAACATACAAGTTACCGATTCGGCTGTTATCTCGGATAGTACCCAAGGATCGTTATCGGGGAGGACGTCTGGAACACGCATGGAACGTGCGGAACTAAACACGAACAATGTTACGACATCATTGTTACGACTAATAGTGTATGCGTTGGATCAAAATGGACAAGCAGTGTCGGAAGAGATGCTTTTAAAGTAAGTTTATTGCCTGTTAAATCAATATAGGGAAATGATCTTTCATCAAGTTCGTGTGCGTGAAAATGTTTTGTAGACATTCTGACAGGGACGTGCAATGGGCAGGGGGCAAGGGGGCGTCACCCCTTAATAATTTTAAAATACAAAAAGTTGGAAAATTTGAGATTTAAAAAAAAGTTTTGATTAAACTGAACGCAAAAAAACTTTGGATTTCAAAAGTTTATGTTGTTAATGACCAACTTTAACAAATTATGACTATAAACAGACTATAATTTCCAATACAACAGTGTTGGGAAAATCAAAATATTTCTGTACAAAATAAATGCATTATTAGCGAATTTCCATAGGAAAAATGAGCTATTGTGGTGGCCCTTATGGTAAGACCCAAGGTCGGGAGTAGCAATTGAGCACCGATCATGGTCCCCAGAACACGTTTTGGGGTGTCATTAAAAAATCATATATATATATATATATATATATATATGTGTGTGTGTGTGTGTGTGTTCGCACTCTAGCGGCCGCATTTTAAGTCCGATTTGGTTCAAATTTGGTACACATGTTGGTTGTCTATGTCGCTCGGACGAGTTCGTTAGCAAAAAAAATCCAACAACTGGAAGTACGTTTTTTGACAGGAAGTAACAATTTTTTGAGATTTTTACTACAAGAATGAACATTTTTTAGAGTTTTACGCACCTTATAGCTCGCTTGGTTCTCCCAAAATCGATCAAAACGTAAAATACCATAAAAGTACCCGGTTCGAAGCCAAGTGGTGCAAACTCGCGTGGCCACTAGGCGCAAACACATTCTACTAATATATTGCGTACACATAGACAGCTGTTCAACGCCTTCGTGAGTAGACAGACCTATTTCCCAAATTGTTGGTTGAATCCCTAAAACATAGGCCTATAAACTTAATTTTGGAAATTTGCTCAACTCACGTCAGCGGTCCAGCTGCGTGGTCGAATTATTTTCTTTTAAATGATGTTCTGGGAAATTTAGTTCCAACCCTTGTTATTGTGTCAACACTGACTGTCACTTACTCACCCACCATGCACGGCACTGCGCCAGGCCGCCAGACCACTGTTGGCAGATTGGGGTTTTTTCCCCAGAATGGGGAAATTTAAGTTTGCGGGAAATATAGGGAAAAAGTATGGGGATTTTTTTTCAATAATGTTATGAACATGTTGTAATTATTCTTGTAAAAAAATAAAAACTCAAAGTACTCAATATAGCATGTGGAGTTTTAAAAACCCTACTTAGAAAAGTCAATTTTTCAAAAAAAAGTTTTCGAGGGTGAGCCTCCACTGCCCATCTCCACTGGGATCTATTCCACACAACATACCCCACAGCCCCCTTCTGTGTGTTGGGAAATTTTATATTGTTACCCCCCCCCCCCCCACTAATTTCTTGTAGCAACGTCTCTGCATAGTGATATAGTACTATAAAAATTCCTGGTAGGTGCAATTAAGGTTCCGTAGTTATTTCATAATGGTTTTACAATTTAAATTGTGCAAATATAATGTCAATGATAAGAAAACAGTGACTGATAAGCTCTAACCTCAAAATTAAAGTTTTCAATTGTGTGTTTCGTTTCATATTGTGTAACCCATGGTGGCGTAAAGGTTTTCATTATTTGTTTATGTTTATTGTCGAAACAAATTCTAAGTGTACAAGAAAATCTTAA
>JAGFPH010005273.1:87550-100422 GCA_018207615.1 Philaenus spumarius
GGAAGCTACATACCAAATTTCATTCCAATCCGTTCGGTAGTTTTGAATAAATCGTGATTTAATAACTTTAATCCCCACAAACTCCCCCTAAAATTTCGAATTTTTTAAACCCTTTCTTAGTGAGCACCTATGGCTCTAGAGGAAGCTACATACCAAATTTCATTCCAATCCGTTCGGTAGTTTTGAAGAAATCGTGATTTAATAACTTTGATCCCCACAAACTCCCCCTAAAATTTCGAATTTTTTTAAACCTTTTCTTAGCGAGCGCCTATGGTCCTCGAGGAAGGTACATATCAAATTTCATTCCAACCTGTTAGGTAATTTTGGATAAATCTTCATTTAGTAATTTTTTCCCCCAAACCCCCCTAAAATTTTCAATTTTTAAAAACCCTTTTTAGTGAACACTTATGGCCCTAGTGGAAGCTACATACCAAATTTCATTCCAATCCATTCGGTAGTTTTGAAGAAATCGTGATTTAATAACATTTATCCCCCCAAAAACCCCCCTAAAATTTCGAATTTTTTCAAACCCTTTCTTAGTGAGCACCTGTGGCCCTAGAGGAAGCAACATACCAAATTTCATTTCAATCCGTTCGGTAGTTTATGAGAAATCGTGATGAGTGAGTCAGTGGGTTTTCGCTTATATATATATATATAGATGAATTGCTGTTCCTTTGTAAGCGCATCACTTGAGAACGGCTGGACCAATTTGGCTATTTTTTGTTTTAGAATGTTCTTAATAGTACGAACTAGTTTTTTATATATGAAAACAAATTTGAAAAGTTTCCCGAAAAAGTTTCAAATTTGGAAAAAATTAAACAGCCTCTTTTATATGGACTCAAGACCATAGCGCACAAAAACAGCTGTTCGTATAAAAAGCTCAGCAACACGTCATGTTTGTTTACATTCATTACCATAGCAACATTACTTAGCAAATTTGAAGAGTATTAGCTTTTTTTAGGTTACATTGACAAACTAAAAACAAACAAAAATCTACTAAAAATGCTTACTATATTTTAATTCAATTCAAACATAATATGGTTGTTACATAATATACAGGGTTAGTTAAAAGTCTGGAGACACCCACTAACTCTCCAACGAGCATTGATAGAAAATCCAAACCCGGGGGTTGTTTATAGGTCATGAAAGCACACTTCCCCATGCATAGGGCAACGTTGCACCACAACTCAAAATCGGAATTTTTGGGGGTTACTCAATATTTTTAAATGGGAAGTATGGTCATGTGATACCTCATTTTAAAGGTATATTTAAGACTAAGAAAATTACATAAATAAAATAAAAATAGTAACACCCAAAACAAAATAGCGGCCTTAAACATTTTTTAAGATGGAGGAGTAAAAATAAAATTTACGAAATCGATTTGGAAGCAATGTTTTAGGTCCAGCAATTTGAAATAAACATTTCTTGTCTCTTAAATTTGTTTCTAAAAACTCTTCCTTTTCGAGATATTAGCAACTTTATGTCGATTTATTTCAACACGTTTAGGGCCGCTATTTTGTTTTGGGTGGTCCTATTTTTATTTTCTTTATGTCATTTTCCTAGTCTTAAATAGACCTTTAAAATGAGGTATCACATGACCATACTTCCCATTTAAAAATATTGAGTAGCCCCAAAAATTCCAATTTTGAGTTGGGGGGCAACGTTGCCCTATGCATGGGGAAGTGTGCTTTTATGACCTATAAACAACCCCCGGGTTTGGATTTTCTATCAATGCTCGGTGGAGAGTTAAGGGGGTGTCTCCATACTTTTAACTAACCCTGTATATAAAACAGCTCAGTTGGATCAAAAACTAAATATAATTTTAGTTTAGACCAACAATGAACCAAAACGCGTTTATTATCGACCAATTGGGCTAATTTAGAATCAGGTTTTTTTACAATTCTTCAGAACATAACTATAAGTTTTTTTTTAGATTAGGTAAAAGCAAACAAAAGGTTTACTGTAGGCCTATTAAAGGTTCACAAACTATAAATCTAAATTTGAGTAGTATATTCTTAAGCGGGATAAAAACCATTTTGCAATTCAAATACTTAAGTCAATGTAATCAAATGGAATAACTTGACTTCCCTTTAAATTAAATCAAGCAATAGCGAATCATTGCTGGGTCCACTAATTACTTAATATTTTCTACATAATGCACTTCACTGTACATACTAAGCTATATTTTTTGTATATAAACATTATGTAATACTTTTGATCAAGTCCTGCTCTATATTTACAATGTTTAATATCATAATGTGCATTAATATTTCAGTCTAATAAATATTAACGTTCTTACTCAAATATTCTGTGTGCATTATTTCAACACAAATAACAAATACAACAATATTCATTATTTCTTTGCTATCTTGACTTTTTATCAAGATATTTTTCATATGAAACTTTTTGTGACCTGCAAAAACTCCACATAAACTTACTGAAACTTATTTCGGACAGTTTTAATAGGTATAAACAAATATCTGAAATTTACCTCCTGACGGATGTTGGCTCTTGATTTTAAAAACGCACGATGAATTCGGTGGCGATGGAAATACTACGTCGGGTATAATCTGACCACCAGTGGTTTCTTCTATAATGTGATGTATTTCTAAAGATTTGCTGTACTCTGGGTGTTGGACTTCAGATGTACTGTTTACTATCTTCACTGTTACCTAAACATTGCCACCAATCAAATAAAGTTCTTCTAAAAACTAATCTGTAGGCCTAACATAGTTTGTGTTAAAGCAGCAACTCAATGGAAAAAGCTACAAAACTGACTCGACCGTAAATTTACAGTTCAAATTTTCAAGCAAGTTAAATCTAAGGCCTAAAAATAACCATCACTTTCAGACATTATAGGATTGAATATTCTAAGTGTATTCAATTTCTTTATTTTTATTTTTTCTAATAACAAAATACAATCTGTGTAAATAAAAATGTTAATGTAATTTGTTCAAAATGTTAAATCTCCAAAAGTTCTTCGATTGCTTTGACATTTTAACACAAAGTTTCATTTAAATTCAAACGTGTTTGTATATACTTTTTGAAAAACAACGCCATTGTTAGACGTAAAAACAAAACAAACTATAATAAACAGTTTACTGCAACGGGAGCTCCATACTAAATAACAAATAAATTTATTTATTGTTGATACAGCCGATTTCAAAGTTTGAAACAATTTTTTGTATTTCTAACTTTTATGTTAGGTTTTTATTAAAGTGTAGACCTGAGTTTTGCTGGTTCTTTTAACCTTTATTATGACTGCTGTTATAAAATATACGAAATAATTTGATTTGAACATTTAACATTATTTACCATCTTAGCTTTCAGGTAAGATCCTACAGCTTTAGGATAATTACGTGTATAGAAGGTTCCAAGGGGGTTGGTGTGCGGAACACGCAGGGGTCTTCCCTAGTTATAAATAAAAACACATGGATATTTTCTCAAAGTTTCTAAAAATAAACTAAGTAAATTTTGTGTGTACTTATTGATGTAAATACATTTTTCAAATAGTATTACTAATTTAATTGCAACTAAATAAAGGCTATGACTTTCAGACGCCATTTTGATATGTTATATTTTTTTATTTTACTGAGGAAAAACTATCAATGACAAACAATTTTAGCAATGTGTTACCATATACTTTTAAAGATTATTAAACAAATGTATACACTATAGCTATAATATTTAGAGAGTTATAATTTTTTGTGAGAAGTCTTTCTTTGTGATGCTTTCAAAAGCAAAGAAAGTGACATTTGAAAATAAAATTTATAGGTGAATTAATGTATAGTGAAACTATGGCCGAGTTGTTAGTTGATTTATTGGATTGTGCTGCCACCTACAGTGTTTTCGACAAACTACTTACTCAAACCTTACCACAGTCTAAAAGCAGAGATGTAATCTTTTTGCCATGAAAACTGTTAAAATATCGGTTGCTCATTACCCAAAAATACAAATTATAATAATTTTTAACGTAAATAACAGAAATTTTAATAAATATTTCATGTTATTGATTATTTTTAACTCAGGGCTTCCAAGTGGGTTTAGGGGCCTGGGACAAATTAAATTCTTGAGGCCCCCTGACTCGAAGCTAAATGTGGGGGGTGGAGGGGGGAGGAAGGGTAAATTTTTTCACACAATAGTTAATACTAAAAAAATTAAGAATAACATAGTACACGTAGACAGTAGTAACACATAATATTATTAGAAATTAATGAAAATAAGTTAAATGCCTATATTGAAAAATAAAAGGAAACTGTTAAACGATGCCTTTACAACCTTCGAGCTTGATTTAATTTATAAAGGTAGTTATATTCTTTATTTGTATTTACCAACCACATACCTTTAATACCATACAAAAACAAATCTGTCCTGGTAACTTAAAAATTCCACTTTATAATTTCACTTCATTATTTTTCCTTTCGCAGGAAAATTTTTATTTTGAACTCGATTGCATGTATTAAGTTATTGTGGGTTTCATACAAATATTTCTAAACCAATGCATTATTGAAAAAAAAGTAAATTGACTGTTAAATCAACATATTCATCGTTTTCAATTTTTTAATTATTTTTAAATCCAGGGGCCCTCTGACTTTAGGGGCCCGGGGCAATGTGCCCCATTTGCCCCCTCTAGGCAGCCCAGTATTTAACTTCTCAGTAATAGGGAAGGTTATGTATTGAGTCCAAAAATAAAAACACAAAATTTAATTTATTCATATGTTTTAATGACACTACAGTACTTTTACATATTTTTAAAAATATGTATGCTAGTATTTTTTCCTGCATGAAATCGCACAAATATAAAGTCATATTGACTTAGTTGGAGTACCAATCAAAGCGTATTAAAGTCAATATGATCTGAAAATTACCATTAAATTCAAACAAGATGTTTTTGAAAAATCATTTATTTTATACCAGGTGTCTTCAAAGTCCCCTCCCCCTTAACTTTTGTGTTTGTTAAAACAAACAAATATCCTTTGGGGAACGATACTAACTTAGCCCAAAGTATCTTTTGAAACAATCGGAAATTTAAATGTCCCCTAAAATGGGGGATTTTGGGGGCAGCTCAAGATTATTAAATGGGAAGTATGGTCACGTGATACCTCATTTTAAAGGTCTATTTAAGACTAGGAAAATAACATAAAGAAAATAAAAATCGGACCACCCAAAACAAAATGGCGGCCCTAAACATGTTGAAATAAATCGACATAAAGTTGCTAATATTTCGAAGAGGAAAAGTTTTTAGAAAAAATAACAAGAGACGAAAAATGTTTATTTTAAAGTGCTTGACCAAAAAAACTGCTGTCAAATCTATTTCCTAAATTTTATTTTTTATACAATTTTCTAAGATGTAGGAGTCGACTTAAAATTTACGAAATCGATTTGAAAGCAATATTTTTGGTCAAGCACTTTGAAATAAACATTTTTTGTCTCTTGAACGTTTTTCTAAAAACTTTTCCTTTTCGAGATATTAGCAACTTTTTGTCGATTTATTTCATCATGTTTAGGGCCGCCATTTTGTTTTGGGTGGTCCGATTTTTAAAATTTTCCGATTGCTTCAAAAGCTACTTTGGGCTAAGTTAGTATCGTTCCCCAAAGGATATTTGTTTGTTTTAACAAACACAAAAGTTAAAGGGGTTGAGTGGGACTTTTAAGACACCTGGTATATGCTTGTGCATTACGATTGGCTCAAATTAAATACAGTGAAACAGTTCACGAATAAACAAATATGTCGGCTTCCTTGGGTGAAAAACAAAACTCATTATTGTCACTACGAACTGAAAGAAATGTCGATTTCATCAAATAATTAGTTTAAAAGATTTACACTAGTATATACATATTAGTTTTCTTAGAACTAAATACCAATGAATACTTTAATGTTTAAGCATTCATTGTAAATACTGTCGGGATGGCTGAACGCAAGGAACCTTTGTCACCACACGTCTTCAGAACATATTTTACTAAAATAACTTTCAAAAGTTAAAGGTCTGCTGTAGTGGCGGCCATCTTGGATTTTTATCCCAAAAGAGCAACGTTAAATTTCAAACCATTTATTTCGTTTACTTTTTATCATAAAATTGTTTGCAAGGTCTCATTTTAAGCACAGTCACAATACGCATCAGTCTTGCAATTTACATTGTTTTAAATGCTTTTGATTTGTTACGTAATTGACATTTTGTAAGTACAAAGTTAGAATTTTTTTCCTAGCACAATACAAAATTAATAATGAAAAATAATTTGCAAGCCGGATCCGAAATTTTATAAAGAATATTCAATTTGTTTTTTTCAACACTCAATTACAAAAGATAGACTTATAAAATGGTTTGAAATGAGGCAATGTCAGAGCGTTCAGCTGCAAGAAATTGCACTGTTTAGATAGGGATACAGTGAGAAGCGGTTGCGTTTCTGGTCGCTTTCTCGTTTACTGCGTCGTTTTGCAGACCCTTAACGCAAATATTTGATGAATTATTACATTGATAATTCAAAAGCCACCTCTAAAATAAAGTTTGAGATCAGGTATTGACACCTGACCGCATCAATTTCAATCCTAGTGGGCTATATAATTTTATAACGACCTTAAATTAAATGTTGACTCAGTACCTTAGCAGTTGCGTTTTCCTTCGTGGAGTTTATTTCCGCGGATACGTTAAAGTCAAACTCAAGCGGACTAAGCAAAGGCACGACGGCGTACAGTATCCCATCCTGAGGACCAATTGTGAAAGTTTTTTTTATAACTTCTGAAAAGCCAAAATTAATACTTTTTACTAGGTTTTCCCTAAATAGATTTAAAACACATTTATTATTTTATAAATATGAATTAATAAGGTTGGAAACTAAATGAAAATAAAAATTCTCGTATTCAAACGGGAATCTGTACAATTTAGTACAGTATGTTAATGCCTACACACAAAGGCAATAAGATTTTATATTTTAAAGTTGTAAGTAGGTACTCATGTTGCAAAACTGCATGTTGGTTACAATTTATTTAGTTAATTAGCGAATTTCCATAGGAAAAATGAGCTATTGCAGTGGCCCCTTATGGTAAGACCCAAGGTCGGGAGTAGCAAATGAGCACCGATCATGCTACGTTTTGGGGTGTCATTAAAAATCATATATATTTATATATATATGAGTATATGTATGTGTGTTCGCACTCTAGTGGCCGCATTTTAAGTCCGATTTGGTTCAAATTTGGTAGACGTATTGGTTGTCTACGTCGCTCGGACGAGTTCGTTAGCCAAAAAATCCAACAACCGGAAGCAAGTTTTTGACCAGAAGTAATTATTTTTTTAGATTTATCCTACGAGAATAAATGTTTTTTAGAGTTTTTTCTACAAATATAAATGCAGGATGTTGTTCTGCACATATTATTCTTTTACGCGACCTTATAGCTCGCTTGGTTCCCCCAAAATCGATCAAAATGTAAAATACCATAAAAGTACCCGGTTCAAAGCCATTTGGAGTATTCTACCGTCGGGTTGGCGTGCGAAGCACGCAATGCTTTAGTATTGAAGATACTCCCAATATGCGGAATGGCGTGCGAACCATTTTGCAGCTCTTCAGCACCGTCGTGAATAGACCTATTTCCCAAATTGTTGGTTGAAACCCTAAAACATAGGCCTATAAACTTAATTTTCGAAATTTGCTCAACTCACGTCAGCGGTTCAGCTGCGTGGTCGAATTATTTTATTTCCATATGTATAAAATTGCATTAGTTCAATACCTGTGTATAGTGAGAAAATAATTACATTATTATAATATAAAATAAATGTTATTACTATATCCTAAATGAAAATAATAATATTTATTATTATTATAATATATTTTAGGTTGAACCAGTAATTCTCTATGGTTATTACTGGTCAGTTATTTCTTCCACTGATTACATAATTAATTCGAACACGCAGCTAAACCGCTGACATGAGTTCAGCGAATTTCTAAAATTAAGTTTATACGCATTAGGGTTTCAACCAGCTGTTTAGGAAATTGGTCTACTCCCAAAGGCGCTGAATGGCTGCCTGCGTTTACAAAATATGTTAGTAGAATTCGTTTGCACCTCAACCTCCAGCCCTGTCCCACGTGTCGCTTCGTTCCGCTCGCAAGGGAAAAATACGTTTTGCGAGTTTGCACCTCGACCTTGCGGCTTTGGATTATGGACTACTTAGCTTCGCTTCACTAGTTTGCATCTCCATTTTGATTTTAACTGGCTAATTTTATGGGATTTTACGTTTTGATCGATTTCAAACGAACCCGACGAACTATAAGGTCTTGTAAAAGAAAACTAAACGTGCAGAATAATATCCTAAATTTATTTCTTTAGATGGAACTGCTAAACGTTTCAATGTTGTACGAAAAATCTAAAAAAATATTTACCTCCGGTCAAAAAATGTGCTCCCGTTTGTTGGATTTTTTGGCTGACGAACTTGTCCGAGTGACTTAGAAATACAATGTCTACCAGTAAAATGCGAACCCACATACTCGTATATAACATTTTTAATGACACCCCAAAATGTGTTCTGCGGAAATGATCGATGCTCATTGACCACTCCTGACCTTAGGTCTGAACATAACAGTCACTCTTCAATAGCTCATCTTTCCTGTGAGAATTTCTTAATAACTATTTATACGTCAATCGGGGAATAATTGTTATAAAACAGTTAACCAGTCATAACAATCAGCTGAGAGAGAAATATGTCCAGTTTGGCTTTACAGATGTAAAATGCTCACCATCATCAGAAACAATACCAAATCGAACTTCATCAATATGATCGGTGACAACTTTAAATTCTACAATCATTCCAGATTGGTTCTGTTTGACAACCACCGCGTACACGTCCTGGTCAAAGTGAAGAGGGACTCCTGGACATTGTGCTGAAAAAATGTAGAAAAATTAATTAACAATTCAAATAAAACAATTTAATCCGTGGTTATCTTTAAAAACTGTGATCTTGAATTCATCTAAATCTTATGAAATACTAGCTGACCCGTACAGAGTTGCCCGTGGTGGTTGGTTTTTTCAGTCTTTTTAACGTAATTGTATTCTTTTTAAGTGTTCAGTCAGTGAGTGGTATTTGGCTTTTATATATATAGATCTTAAATAATAAAAGACCTATTGTCATAATAATAAAAGATCTGAAATTATCATTTTAGTAACTTTTATACCCCTAAACCCCTCCTACAATTTCGAAATTTTCATACCTTTTCTTAGTGAGCATCTATGGCCCTAGAGGAAGCTACATACCAAGTTTCATTCCAATCCGTTCGGTAGTTTTGAAGAAATCGTGATTTAATAACTTTGATCCCCCAAACCCCCCCCCCCTAAAATTTCGTATTTTTTTAAACCCTTTTTTAGTGAACACTTATGGCCCTAGAGGAAGCTTCATACCAAATTTCATTCCATGTGTTCAGTAGTTTTGAAGAAATCGTGATTTAATAACTTTGATCCCCCAAACACCCTCTAAAATTTCGAATTTTTTCAAACCCTTTCTTAGTGAGCACCTATGACCCTAGAGGAAGCTACATACCAAATTTCATTTCAATCCGTTCGGTAGTTTTTGAGAAAACGTGTGAGTGAGGAGTCAGTGAGTGAGTGAGTGGTATTTCGCTTTTATATTTAGATTTGAATCACCCTTGTAACAATGAGAAGGCTAATACAATGTACCCCAGTCTCTCCTGGCTGCTAAATAACTAAATTTTCTCGTAAATGACAATTGAAGAATATTCACTCTCTCTAACTCCCATAGAAAAGTATCATGTAATGTTTCATGGTTGTATAATACTCGTACAGCAGTGGCGGCTCGTGCTATAAGCAAATTGATTTAGTAAAATAATATTTTAACGACTATAAATATTTAGTACTTGGTTTCATAAATTCAATAAAGAAATAGAGTGGTATAGAGTGGAAAGTGTTTGAAATATGACAGGTCCTCTGTCATAGCTCAACGGCTATGGTACTTGCCTCATAAGCAAGACGTCCCGGGTTCAAATCCCGCGGGGGACCATAAAATATTAAAAACCCAAAAAAAAACATGCTCGTTAGCCGAAAGGTCCAAAGTGGCATGGAACGCAAAAAAAAAAAAAAAAAAAAAAAATATGACAGAGAGTTAAAATATGACAACGTGTGCCTATAGAGCGTCGATTAAAGTGAGTCGTTCAACTCAAAGAATGAGCCTCAAAGAAAAAGAAGCTTAGCCATCTGTGGTAATTCTGTAGAGTGCATACACATTTTTCGTGTAGAAAAAAATTATATGGAAATTAATGTAGAAATACATTTAAAAATAAACGGTATCAGGAAACTGTCACATACTTTCTCCCTCATTATAGGAACTTCGATTTTTAAGAGTAATTTTTCCATTAAAATCCATGAAATAACGGAAATCCCAACTTTTCTGAAATACGGCTCGAACGATTTTGATTAAAATTTTATAGTTTACAGTACTTTAGGTCCCTAATAAACTATACAATTTTAATCAAAATCGTTAGAGTCGTTTTTGAGAAAAGTTGATTTTTTCGTTATTTTAAGGGTTTTTATGGAAAGATTACCCTTAAAAATAAAAAATTAACAAAAATTTAAAAAAACGACTAGAGATACCGTGGATTAGTACCTCCATACCGAATTTCATCAAAAATCGGACGACTGGTTTAGGCTCTAGGTCTGATAACATCCACACACACACACACACACACACCCCGACACCCCTCCCCCCCACAAACACGCAGACATCACTCCGAAAACCACTTTTCGAGGTTCAGGGGGACCCAAAACGGATAATTTCACCAAAAACTCAAACTCGAAAATTTTGACGAATACAATACTTTTTTCATATACTATGGTATAGGGGGAGAAAGTAAAATATAATTTTAAGCCTGGCCATTTATTTCAAACGTTTTGCTGTATTTTAAATCAACAAGAGTGGGATCAGTCTGCATCAACATGGATATTCCTTCCGTCAGCAAATACTAAAATACCCAATTTATAGGCTGAAGGTGAGCTGAAATGGAAGGTGTTTGAACATGTTGTGTATTCCTCGGGTTTGTATATTCGACTGCCTCAGTATTTGAAAGAAATTTATTCTCACTATGAATTTGAAAAACTTAAAAAGATACCTCACTGAGCGGGCATTTTACTCAGTGAGAGAGAACGGAACAAAGAATCTTTGAGGCAATGCCACTGTTGTTTGGTCTGTAATAATAACTTATATCATCTTGTATAATATTTATTGTTCAGTTGAATTTCAACTATTGTATTTTGTTAAAATTTTAATGTATTTTGTGTATCTATGTATAAAAGCCAAATATCACTCACTCACTCATCACGATTTCTCAAAAACTACCGAACGGATTGAAATGAAATTTGGTATGTAGCTTCCTCTAGGGCCATAAGTGTTCACTAAAAAAGGGTTTTAAAAATTGGAAATTTTAGGGGGGTTTGGGGGGTAAAAATTACTAAATCACGATTTCTCCCAAATTACCGAACAGATTGGAATGAAATTTGGCATGTAGAGGTCCATAGGCGTTCGCTAAGAAAGGGTTTGAAAAATTCGAAATTTTAGGGAGGTTTGGGGGATTAAAGTTATTAAATCACGATTTCTTCAAAACTACCGAACGGATTGAAATGAAATTCGGTATGTAGCTTTCTCTAGGGCCATAGGTGCTCACTAAGAAAGGGTTTGAAAAATTTCGAAATTTTAGGAGGAGTTTGGGGGATCAAAGTTACTAAAATCATAATTTCAGATCTTTTATTATTATGACAATAGTGCTTTTATTATTTAAGATCTATATGTATAAAAGCCAAATACCACTCACTGACTGAACACTTAAAAAGAATACAATTACGTTAAAAAGACTGAAAATACCAACAACCACGGGCAACGCCGTACGGGTCAGCTAGTCTTGTATAATATTTATTGTTCAATCTAATTTAAACTAATGTATTTTGTGTATACTCGTATCTAAGTGTAGGACAACTCATATGTATACTTCAGCTTTGCCGAGCTTTGTATGCCATAAATGAGGTAAATCCTATCATATCATAGCTTATACATTGGTAGCTGTTAACCACGATACTGTGCTCCATTAGAAGCAGCAAATCAGCTGTTTTATTACGCAATTCAGAAACATATCTGGTGGATAGTCCGGAGTGGAGGCAGAACATGGACCGGTTACCAACAGAACTGTTTGTCCCGTGTGATCTGCGCCTGCGCGAGTTGCCTGAAGCCAACAGATTTATCATAAATCAACAACTCATGGCTTAGAATGACAAAGGTATTAACAAGTAAAAGTATCGTCTCAAAGTGTTTGGTTCTGTTGCATTCATTTCTAGCATTGTCTTGAATAAAACGTTTGATAATTAGTCCAGTCAAATGGTGATTTGGCCAGGAAAAAATATAGAAGTATTTTTTTCACTTGTTCTATATGTTTTTTGTGATGCTGAATCCGAATTTCAACTTTGCTACTTCCTACGGATATGGCTTCACACCGAAAATCGCAAAAAAACCTTAATATTTTTGACCTTTTTTCAGGTTTTTGCCAAAAAATCATAAAAATATGCGTTTTTTGAGATAGACCTTCCTATATTAAAAGTACATTAAATTACCTACAAAAAACATTCCTCAAATGTATTTTTTGATTAAATGGTTTAGCCGCTAGAGCGCGCTGAAAAAAGGCAAAAATTCCCCACTTTGTTGAAAACCCGGTTTTCTCGTTATTTTGTCGGTTATAAGTTAACACATATGCTTGTAATTATGAAACATTTGGATTCTGCTAAAACCACATTAAATTGCCTACTAATTTCACACCTTAATCACTTATTTTGGCCAAACATTGTAGCCGCTAGAGCACATTGAAGTTTTATGTCATATTACGCGAAACCG
>JAGFPH010005274.1:7972-20048 GCA_018207615.1 Philaenus spumarius
AAAGAAATTTCGAAGTTTGTGAATGACTGTTGTTTAAAAAACTTAATGTAAAAATAAATTTCTAACCTATAAAAAAGGTTTGATGTGCAACAAAATCCAACTTATTGTTGAATTTTAGTCGAAATATTTGAATGGAAATTCTTTCTGCAAGAAACAAAAAACTGTTGACTTTAACACTATAACAAATTAGGTCGGATGTAAATAGCGAGAATTAAAAATTAAACAAAATTAAGGTTTTTTGGTCAAATCGTCTTAGTTGGAATTGGTATAATATTTTCTTAGTATTAGGTTTCGAAGATATGTCATTTAAAATGTAAATATATGATTATAATGTATATGTTTTAATAAATTTATTTTATAAGAAACTTGTATCGTCTTTCAATTTATTCAACCAAACTAACATCACTTTTAAACAGTAAACAAACGGTGGAGAGTGTTTTCGAATCAAGACAAATGAAAACTTAGCGCATTAGCAAAACAGCCTAAATACCATTAATTAATTTCAAGAAAAATAGTTCCAATATCTCTGTTCATGGTGTGATGTATACCTAATTTCATATAAATCAAGCTAATAAATCAATGGATTAAAAACTCAAAAGTTGTTGCAACGTCATCAACTCCTATAAAAGAGAGTGTACGTCCGTATATACATGAGTAACAATATAATAAAACAGCTGATTTCACCCATCATATGTAATACTTTAACAAAACCTAGCGTAGATTATATACTTTGGGGTTATGTTTGCAACTTCAATCGGTAATATTATGTCTTGTAAAGTAGATTTTTTTTAATATGAGTTATAGAACTAATGTAGGCTATAATACGTTAGAAGATTTGCTTTGAGGTTATCAAATTAATATAAATACAACCTTTTATCATCAATGTATTAGTTTATACAAATTTAAAGAAGAGTACCGGTAACCCAATCGTTTAGTTTCGGAAACATTCGTACATCTTCGTATAAGATATAAACATATTTGATATATAAATATCAAATAAAAAGCAATTAAAAGATACTGTTTTTATCTTTATTTTGTTATAAAATAATAGTATATATAAATACAAAATTTTCACTAATAGGCCTACAGTTTTATAAAATCATATCTAAAATATCCTTATAATATCGTATACATTTACCGAGTTAATGTTAGGTAGGCCCAACGTGTTAGAATGAAGGTGTTTGTACACGCAGCTTCAGCCGCCACTCGTGAATTAGAGTCTCGGAGCTCCAGTCGAGGCTCCATCGCCACAGCGTGCCATATTTACTGCCGAAACCTGTACGACCTTCAAGTTTCTTGACGTCAAATTATGTTATTAATTATAGGCGAGATAGTGTATTATTGCAATAGCATTTCTTATAATTAATAACCAGTAATTATAATGCCTCTTTGTGTCATGTTTGGCTGCGGTAACTCAAACAAAAAAGACGGTTGTTCACAAGTAAAGTTTCATCGTTTCCCAAGAAATGTTGATCTACAAGATAAATAGATTAATGCGTGCAGAAGAGAAGACAAATGGGTAAGTGAAATATTATGTACTTAAATAAATATTGGTTATTATTGAATGGCACTTTGAATCAACTTTTGTTGTTGTTACAGCAACCATTTGTTCAGTTAATTTTGAGGAGAAATACAAACAGAAAACTCTGCAACGAACACTTAGGCTAATCACCAAAACCTGTTGTTATTTAGCAGAAGATTGTGAAGACGGTTCAGTTGACCACTCGGCATGGATTAACCTTTTAAATAGAGGTTATTTAATACACCCAAATGGAAACTTCCTGAAAATTGCAAGACGACTGGAGTCAGTTTTCCAAAACATCCGTGGGAACTATTTGAAAAAGAGGGAAAATTCTTTGGCTGAAGTGTACAGTATTTTGAAAACAGAAATTGACTTTGATGAGGTACTGTTTCCAAAGCCAGACATCATGTGCTGAATCCGAACAAGAACATTCATCCGAGTTGAACTAAAAACTAAAATCAGACAATACAAGAGGAATAATGGAAAAGATTATTTAACCTTTAGACAATTGTATAATTGCAAAATAAGCTAAAATTTTATTATAAACTAGTTCATGAACTGAACTTAATACTGAAATAAAAATCAATGTTGTATTCACTAAGACTTTTTATTTGTCATCTAGACTACTGCTTTTCTTTATTATTTCATTGATAATTAGTTTATTTTTTCTTAGGTAGGCTAACTAAAAAATAAAACACAATTTCAGATAATTTTAATTTTTTGAAAAGTAAATTTAGAACTAGTAATAGTAGGCCTAGTAAGCACAACAAAACCAATACACTGGAAAAGTCACCATCTTATTGATGTTAAAAGGTTTTAGCCTATAAAACTACTTAAATTTTTGTCAACTGTATAAAAATCAATATTTATACATTAAACAAAGTTTACCTGTTCACAGCAATATGAAAAATTAAATAACGATGAGAAATGAGAACTTAATAACAGATTAGTGTACATTCAATCGCCGCAAGAAGCGAGTTACCTATGGTTCTGATTACAATGTTATTGTATACGACAGCTACAACTTTTATAAAAAAAAATTCAGGTCAATATTTACTACATTTAATTCTCTACAATTCTATGTCTTTGAATGCCTCCCAAAAGTAATAGTAAAAAACTTCCTCTCTGGTAGTTTTTATGTCTTTAGACTTATTTCAAAATTAGAGTATTTGACCATGGACTTAGATAATTTTAATGCTCACTTTATTATACCTTTCCATCGATACCAAAAACATAATTTTTAGACAACCGTAAAGTAATTTAATTCGCAGTTCGAGCGAAAGCTAACAACTGCGCTTAGAACTGCCGGTGCAGAGACTCGCACGTGGCGTAGCTGCGCGGGCCGGACGAGTTTACGCTCCGCGATGCATACACCTTCTTTCATAGGCCTACATAAAGTTTGTTTTTTAAATAGAATTTTTAAATTATGCACTTCTGATGTGTAGCTGATTAATTTGACTGTGATTTTTCACTAAGCTTACTAGTTGCAAATAATTAAGACTATCAAAAAAGTAATGGAAGTATAAAAACTTCACTAACAAATTATTTACAGAATTACAGTTTTTTGTAAAACAGTAGTGGGGATGCTTGGTCCAATGCTAGGTACCAAGTTCAGAGTTAGATCTAAATTAAAAATGCAGTTATAGGTCTATCTGAAAACTTTAGAAACAAAATCTATGTAAATCTTATCTTCTAAAGCGAGAGATAATTGTTTGTCTGCTAAATGGATCTGGAATCTCCGTCTAAGGATTTTTCATTTTTTGATTTTATATGGGGCTTTTGGCCACGAGAAATCGATTGGAAATGGTCACCAGTCTGGGAAAATTCGTTTTCTACGTCTTTTTATTAAATTAAAAAGTGAAATTTGTCCATTTTAAACAATACAAAGCACAGCTGATGCAAATGTTTTCAATGCCATTACAATAATCATCTGCTTTCTTTTAAACTGTATATTTTATTAGAGGTAAGCCTAATGTTGTATCTATTTATAGTTAGTTACCATGGCAACGAATACTTCTGCTAAATAAACATACCCTTTATTTAGTTGTTTAATGTTATAGGCCTAACCTAAACGATGTTCACGGAAATTTGCAATAATAGTTATTGACGTGAGCGAACTAGGCCCTAGGCCTAAATCGATATTGAAATATTAAACTTTAATTTAGGCCTGACTTATTTCTGAGGCATAGCGTTGAGATTATGGTTAATCCTTTAAACTGTATTTTTATTACAGGTAAGCCTAATGTTGTATATACCCTTTATTTAGTTGTTTAATGTTATAGGCCTAACCTCAAAACTCAATAATCCAATATTTATTATTGAAATCATAGCCCTGCTTATAATCGAGCTTTAGCTCGGTCTCCTGGTACTATGTAGCTAAAATGCAGGTAAAACAAAAACAGAGTTGAAAATAAGAACAACTATAAATGTGTAAAATTCAATGAAGATAATTCAAGTAACAGTTTTAACTGTATAAAAGAGACAATCTTAAAATAAATTTTACTATTCAGCAGTAAAGAAATTTTAAAAGATGTTAAATTTGATAGCAAGTAACAGTAATTCGACCACGCAGTTGAACCGCTGACGTGAGTTGAGCAAATTTCCAAAATTAAGTTTACATGTTTTAGAGTTTCAACCAACTATTTGGGAAATTGTTCTACTTACGATGGCCCCGAACAGCTGCCTGTGTGAACGAAATGTATTAGTAGAATTTGTTTGCGCCTAAGCCTCCAGCTTCGACTCACGCGCTCCTTCGTTCCACTAGCAGAGGGTAAAATCCACAACGTGTTGATAAAAAAAGAAACTAAACATACTTTTAAAGAGTAAACAAAACTATAGTATTCAGCTTTATCCTTAAGTCACTATTTTGGACCACCAAAATGGCTTAATATTTTAAGTTTTCATCCACAATAGTTTTCTTCAATTATTCCTAAAAATTTTTTAAAATACGTTTTAACTTCTGGTACAAACTGTACAGAAAATTAAAATTTGGATACAAACCGTATTTCTTAAATTACCTCAGCAAGCCAGAGATTAAATGCTGAAGCAAATAAATGTACCAGACAAAATATATAATGTGAGACAGTTATAGTAAAATTTAGAATTAGTTTTCCCAAAAACTCTAACAAAATTAAATCAACTTGCAAAAAACATTTTATATATAAAGCAAGCCATCTGTAAAAATTGCATCGGAGAAGTTGCTGAAAAATGTTTAAATAAAGCTATGCAGTACCAATTTGGTTTACGTTAAGATTAATAACCTAATTTACAAAACTCCAAGAAAATTTCTTTTCCTGTTAGTGAATCGCCGAAGACATGAACAGATCCAACCAAATTCTCTAAACCGCTGATCTGTAGCCTGGTAAAGGACCAGAATCGACAAGCTTTGCTTTATTCTAATCGGAAGTTTTTCAGTTGTAATAAATTTGAAGTATTTTAAAGAGACCACTTTGTAATTCTAAATATATTAACTACTGATAAACACTTTGCAGAAGAGTTTTCCTCCTCGTTTCCACAGGTTTATAGGAATGTTGATAAACAGACGCTAACCTCCAATGTTCCGGATAGTCTTGGCCAGTAGTACCGGGCCATACCGAGAACGGAGGTGCTAAAGTACCGATTGAATAACTACGTTTCGCAAACGGAGCTTTAGGTTTGGGAATTTGAATGTGTTTAGCAGTATGGGGTCTTGTACTCGATGGAGATGATTCTTGACTACTGTTTGAATTTTGCGAGTTGTTTGGTTTTCCGGCTTTGAAAGCCATTTTATATTCGGATTTTGGTTTATCATGTTGTGGACTCTCTTTGAGCTCGCACGCCATACAAGGCCGAGCGTTTAATAATCTGTTTTTCCCATTTTTACCGTCCTTGTTCGAGTGGTTTGAAGATGAAGATAGGTTCGGTGAACTTTGATAATGTTTTCTTTTAGATAGGGCGTGCGAATCAACATCGGACGATCCTAGTGAATTATTTCCATTTAAACTCTTCCTCCTAGAGCGATGAGAACTGTCGGAAGGTTTCCTCACTTTTTCTTGAATATTAGGGCTGCTGTTTTCTTTCGATGCGTTATTGTTTATAATATCCATTACGGCTGAAGGATTTGATCTTTCTTGCAATCGAGTTAACCTTTCGTTAATATTTCCTTTCGATTCATTATCCCCCCAGGCCGTCTTACTATGTTTGTGTCGTCTTTCACCACTCCTATGCGATCCGGATTGCGGTGAACCCGTTTGCTTGGTCGTCGTAACATTTTGTACGTTCGTATCTTCAGGAGGTTCTTGGTGAACCAAAGAAAATACGGCAGGTGCAGCACTCCCGTTACTTCCGTCTATGTGAGGAGACCTTTTCGGTTCATCTCCTGGATACGCAGGTTTTATATCCCAACACAAAGCTAACTGCATTTCGGTCATGTGCTCCGGTCGTATCGATCCTGATGTTTTTGGACGTTGATTGTCGTGAGTACATTCTTCTTTTCTCGGAAGAACTCCGGCTGTTTTTGGCCGATACACTTTCAGTTTGCTGCATTGCGTAGGACCCGGGGCTCCGTATCCTTTACAACCGATAGCAGCAGCTCTGGGTTCAACGTTTAATCCCATCCCCGGATTTTTATTTTGTTTCAACTGAAGAGAACGATACATCGCATCTTCTACTGTGTCGGGGAGAGGTTGGTGTTTTTGATTATCTAAAGCTAAGTTTTTCGCTATCAATGAACTGCAGTAAACCGAAGCTAATGGCGGCCCCTTTATGAGATGGCTCTTTGGTATCTCGCTGGACCCTGGACGACTAGATTTTTTAATGTTTCCGTTTTGTGGCTGGTTGTTATTTTTTACATCTATCGCTTGCAGCAATCCATTTTGCTTTAGTAACGGGGAATGACATGTTTTGTTATAGGTTTCAATATCTTTCTGAACATTTTCTGTCGTATTAATGACTTTTGTAGACTTATCATAACCCACTGGACGCGAGTAGTCAAATTCATCTTGCTTTGCGTACGGTTGTCGGTTATTGACGACGATGGGATCTAAGTTATTTGGAGGGGGACTTTGAACGTTCTTATTCTCTATGGGTTTCAGATGTACACCTCTCTCTTCTTGCAGTTGGACATCTCTGTCAGCCTAGAACAAGAATCACACAAATTTACTGCTCACACTTATTAATTTTGTACAATATTTTATTATTACTATATTTTGTGACAATGCTTTAGTCTTTTTTATTCTCATATTCTTGACATTAAGTCGGACATATATACCATATTTGAAAAAAGTTTTCAACATGTTTTGTTTACATAGAGGGTAAATACAGTCACTTTTTGAACTATGATGGTTCACAAAATTAAAAACTACTCACACAAAAGCTGTAGCCTATTATAAAAAGTGAAACAGTATAGTTATAATTACTCTTCAGACATTCAGATATTTATTTTAAACTCTTCCGTTGATTCCATTATAGTGGAGCGATTGCTGATACAAAATAATAACAAAGTGCGGTGGAACATAATTATTTGATACAAATCTACTCTTGTTGCATGCACATCATTCTTATATCTTCAAACTTAGTCCATTCTAAACATCCAGAGTTAACTGATAAAAAGGTTGAAAATACGAAACATTACGATCTTTAACTTTGCAAATATAATTCATAGAGGTGTGTGAGATTGACTTTTTGAATTCGAGACGAAAACGGGATGTTGTATAATACCAATTATTGAGATGGAGAAAAAGACAATTTAACTAAAGACCCAAGATTATACAGGGTTAGTTAAAAGTCTGGAGACTCCACCGAGCATTGATAGAAAATCCAAACCCGGGGGTTGTTTATGGGTCATAAAAGCACACTTCCCCATGCATAGGGTAAAGTTGCCCCCCAACTCAAAATCGGAATTTTTGGGGGCTACTCAATATTTTTAAATAAGAAGTATGGTCATGTGATACTTCATTTTAAAGGTCTATTTAAGACTAGGAAAATGACGTAAAGAAAATAAAAATCGGACCACCCAAAACAAAATAGCGGCCCTAAATGTGTTGAAATAAATCGACATAAAGTCTAATATCTCGAAAATGAAGAGTTTTTAGAAAAAATTCCACGAGACAAAAAGTGTTTATTTCAAAGTGCTTGACCTAAATCGATTTCGTAAATTTTATTTTTTACAACATTTTTTAAGATGGAGGAGTAAAAATAAAATTTACGAAATCGATTTGGAAGCAATTTTGTAGGTCAAGCAATTTGAAATAAACATTTTTGTTTCTTGAAATTTTTTCTAAAAACTCTTCCTTTTCGAGATATTAGCAACTTTATGTTGATTTATTTCAACACGTTTAGGGCCGCTATTTTGTTTTGGGTGGTCCGATTTTTATTTTTTATTTTCTTTACGTCATTTTCCTAGTCTTAAATAGACCTTTAAAATGAGGTACCACATGACCATACTTCCCATTTAAAAATATTGAGTAGCCCCCAAAAATTCCGATTTTGAGTTGTGGGGCAACGTTGCCCTAAGCATGGGGAAGTGTGCTTTTATGACCTATAAACAACCTCCGGGTTTGGATTTTCTATCAATGCTCAGTGGAGAGTTAAGGGGGTGTCTCCAGACTTTTCACTAACCCTGTATAACACTCAATCTCTACTAAGCTCATCAGTGTCCAGGTAATTTAAATAAGATATTACGATATCCTAATCACTTTCCTGTTAAGTTGTTCGGAAAACTTCTGTTTCTCTTCTTTTCATTCTAATGTAACATTTTTAAAACTCAAGGCTTAAAAAAACGTATCGAGAAATTTATGGCTGAATCGAGAAAAGTATAGCCGAGAAATGAATTTATTCTTGACAACGAGATCGAGACGATATTGAGATATTTCTCGTTACAGCTCGAGAGTTTTGAGATATTGTACAGCTCTAATAATCCATGTAATGTTAATGTCCTCCATTAAACTGCCAGAAATAATGAGAATTTTAGTATACAATTGTTTGCTCAAATGCAATTTTATAACCTCAATTTTAAAAATAAGAAAGAAATAGGTTTTTTACTATACTTTATAAAAAGTTATCTTTATTTAACTATCATTTATATAATTAAAATGATTTACATTTAAAAATTTGAATCATTCACTAGATCTTAATGTGGGGTTTCCATAAAATGCTAGTTCATTATGAATTAGAATTGGTAACACTTCTTCAATTTGGTTAATTCTTTGGTGCTTTCAGTCAATTGATCAGGTGTGCTCTGCAATGTGTGAAAAAAAGAAAACATTCATTGAAATCAAACTGCATAAAGGTATACTACACAAAATAAATAGACAAACACAATAGTTATACTAAAATGTATACGGTAGAACGTCGATTTTCCGAAATAATTGGGGTTCGGATAACAGATCATTGACGGAAAAAACAAACTGTGTCAGTATTTGAGTCCATTGCTGTTTTTGTAATGTTTTGCTAGTTTTGTAATGTACGAGTATTTTAGTAATGACACTGCCTTCCTTATCGAGTAATGTTTTGAAAGATTCTTTGAACGGGTTCTATAGCTTCCCTCTTCGCTGTCAAGTACAGACGCGAATTTCGTGATAGCATTACTGTTCTTTTTAATGAGCAATATCGTTGCATTTCCAACTCAATATTCCCGAGTTAAGCTCGATCCACTAGCAGCTTTTTTTTAACTGCTCAATTATTTCAAGGTTATTAGAAACACTAAGTTCTGCACGTTTACGCTTGGACTGCATTGCTAACAGTTTGAACTAAACAGCACAACAAACTACATTATAGTCTGAACCAAACGAAGGCCTTACAAGAGTCGTAATGTACAGTAGCCTGAATCTTGGATTGCGTCTGAGAGGAGGAGGTAAAACTATAAGAAAGTGAGACGCAGTCCGTTACGAAGTTGTAAGTTTCTTAGTTAAATGTAGTTTGTGAACCTAGTGTTCGTGGAATTGGTTGTGCCGCCAAGGCAGGTTCGGGGAGATATAGAAGGGATAACACAATCTTCAGGCCATGGGCGCCCATATGATATTTTCTAGAGGGTGGGCTAGACCGGAGTGTGGGGCTTAACACGTTCACTGCTAAGGACGCACATGTGAGCTTGACACTGAACATTATGAGAAGCGGCCGACACACAGTGAATTGCACGCCAACCCCCGTATTGGGAGTATTTTCAATGCACAGTGCATTGCGAATTTTAAGCCTATATGCTATGGACGCACATGTGCGTCCGCTTTTAAATATTAGTGATTATTACGTAGAAAGGTTCAAAAATAAAAAATAAAGTAATTTCTACTCATTTATACTATAAAATAAATATAAAAAGTAAAAGGTCAGCTCCTATCATAGGAAACTTGCGTAGCAGTGAACGTGTTAAGAAGTACCCTCCCCTCATTCGGCAAAAGGAGTCCGGGGATATTTTTGACCTCCTCAAAAAACTATTAAAATTTGGCTGTTCAGAGGAAATATTAACCCACACAGCATTGAGTAACAAAGTTCTATAACACTCCTAGAGGTCGCACCAAGTAGTGACCCAGCAGCTCAAGCTTGAACTCTTGTAAAAAATATTTATATGTAAAATCAAACGGCACATGATATTTAAAACATATTTTAGTGCTAATCTCTTTAAAGAAAAATATCTGACTACAATTAATAATATACATATTTTCCTTTCCCCGGGGAGCTAGGGGGCGGCCCGTGGTCCCCCTCTGCCCGTAGGTATGTTCGCTCATCCTTCAGGCCAGACACATTCCTAGTCTGAGGCGGACGGGCGGTTCAGCTTGTCGCGCCAATTGGAATTTGCTGTCTGGGATACGTCGGATATTATAAATAAACACAATGAGGATAAAAGTGAACAACATGAAAAGATTCGATTAAACATTATCATGCCGAGCTGAGTCAATCTACTAACAAAACTAAACTAAAATCAGGGTAGCTCAGTTTGTAGAGCATTACGACGGAAACTTAAAGGACCCGGGTTCAACTCCCGGTCTTAGTCTATGTTTTTTTTTTACTTGTAATTTAATTAAATTTATGTTGAAGCAAAATACATCATTGTGTTCAGTGTGAAGCTCACATGTGCGTCCTTAGTACTGTACGTGTTAAATCACCTCCATCTAACTGTTTAATTGCTTCCCATTTTTTATTTAAAGATAAAACGACACGCTTTCGCTTTCCACTCATAATGACAGTCTCATTCACAAAGTTTAACACCGACACCGACTAAAAACAAGAGAACAAAATATAGTAGAAGTGGCAGAAACAACTCATGGGAATGGATGGTGAGTCCTAAATACAATGCCTAAATACAATTTTGAAAATTTGTTTTTTTACTTTCTCCCCCTATACCATAGTATATGGAGAAAGTATTGTATTCGTCAAAATTTTCGAGTTTCAGTTTTTGGTCGAAATGTCCGTTTTGGGTCTCCCTGAACCTAAAAAAGTGGTTTTCGGAGTGATGTCTGTGTGGATGTTATCAGACCTAGAGCCTAAACCAGTCGTCCGATTTTGATGAAATTTGGTATGGAGGTACTATAGTAAAATTCACCTCAGAATGAGGCGGAAGTTGAAGCCTACCGAGGGTCAGCACGGTCGACTGGTTTCCGCTCCACTTCTACCTGAATTTTAATTTTTTATAGTAGCGTTATGCAACCTTTTTTTATAACAAGAAAATATAAAAATAAATCACATAACGTTGTGTATCACGATCGTCTGTTTATTTTGATACCAAATTTGAAGTATATCGGTAAATGTTGAGTAATTAAAAACACCTTCAATAGTTCTTAGTTACATTAAAAGCTATGCCATTTAATTACTCAACATTTACAGATTTACTTCAAATTTGGTATCAAAATAAACAGACGATCGTAATACACAACGTTATGTGATTTATTTTTATATTTTCTTGTTATAAAAAAAGTTTGCATAAAGCTACTATAAAAAATTAAAATTCAGGTAGAAGTGGAGCGGAAACCAGTCGACCGTGCTGCACTCTGAGTTATATTTTACTATAATTCACGGCATATCCAGGCGTTTTTTTCATTTTTGAGAATTTTTGATTTTTAAGGGTAATTTTTCCATAAAAACCCTTAAAATAACGGAAAAATCAACTTTTCTTAAAAACGGCTCTAACGATTTTGATTAAAATTTTATAGTTTATTAGGGACCTAATGTTCTATGAACTATAAAATTTTAATCTCAAAATCGTTCGAGCCGTTTTTGAGAAAAGTTGGTTTTTCCGTTATTTTATGGGAAAATTACTCTTAAAAATAAAAAATTAAGTTCCTATAATGAGGGAGAAAGTATGTGTCAGTTTCCTGATACCGTTTTTTTACTTTCTCCCCCTACACCATAGTACTGTATATGGAGAAAGTATTGTATTCGTCAGAATTTTCGAGTTTGAGTTTTTGGTGGAAATATCCGTTTTGGGCCCCCCTGAACCTAAAAAAGTGGTTTTCGGAGTGATGTCTGTGTGTGTGTCTGTATGTGTGTCTGTGTGTCTGTGTGGATGTTATCAGACCTAGAGCCTAAACCAGTCGTTCGATTTTGATGAAATTTGGTATGGAGGTACTAATCCACGGTATCTCC
>JAGFPH010005274.1:20737-33143 GCA_018207615.1 Philaenus spumarius
TGCTAGTACAGCTCAAAGTTGGCCAAATGTAATCAAATTTGGTATCAAAATTATCAGGAAAATATGATATCGTTTTTTCATTTTGACTTAAGACATACTGAATTGCAATTTTATACTAGAGTGTCCTACAGGTTCACTCAGGCGGCATTAATAAGGGTCAGTTTTATGACGGTTAAGACCGACCCTAATTACCCACCCTCCTTGCCTCAACTTAAGTTGAGACGGGCTATAAAAGAGGCCAAACTTGTAGTAAATTCTTGAAAGTCTCCCATTAAAATATACAATTTTATCTATAATTTAAAAAAATAACCCATAAATTTCTTTTTTATAGTCACCGAATCATAGTTTAAAAAAAAGCTTGCATTGAGCATCAGTTTTTCTTAAATGCCCATAACTCTCAGTGTAATAAATGTTTTTTTTTTTTATTATAGTAGGCCTACATTATATTAATTCAACTCACCATTCTTTTCATGCAATAAAACCTATGAAAACCAAACTGGCTTATATTCAGGAAAATATACTTATGATTAATAATATAATTACTTTATCTAATTCCCACAAACAAATAATAGAAAAGGTACTATTCTATAAGTAATGATAAACAAAATATTTAGGTTATAAAAGGAAATATTGCGCCTTAACATATAAAAACAAAACAGTAGAGACTTTTAACTCCATTGAGTTTCAAAATTTGACCTGACAATGCATTTTGTGAAAAAAAAATACATTTAAAAGTCTCCAAGTAAGTAGCAGCACATTACGGGAATGATGGGAAACTTTTGCTTACCAATGCCAACATGATTTCAACACTTGGTAGCAATATTGATAAATTTGCAAACATAGTTATTGACAATTCCTCAGTGCGGCGGTACACTTTTTTTTAAGAAACAATAAAAATGTTTCCCGCCTCACTGTTAACACCACTTCGAAACAGAATAACTAGTAGCATTGTATTTGGATAACCTATGCTAGTAGTTCTGTGAACAGTAGACGTCGCTCGTTGAAATAACAAATGTGGTTTTGAGCTTAGGTTAAAAATAGTGTGCCAGTAAGGAAGTAAGCACAAGGTTTAGCCAGTGAAACATTATTTACAATTCCCGCGATTCCGGGATTTCTAGTTCTCGTTTTTATTTCTTTTCTTGGGCTTTAACTGCTAAAGATTTTCTTTTAGAGGCGTTGTGTTTTATTTAGGTTAATAATGCGTAAGATAGCTAAAAATATCGCGTTATAGAGGGACAACATATAATTAAATATTTACATACTTAAATAACTCAAACTTAACAATGTATCAAAGTTAACTTAAGTTCCATATCATATTCCAATATTAGAAATAATGAAAACAAACGATGTTAAAACGTCGTGATAGTGATCTCAACCCATGTACCAACACTTCCCACGGTGTCCTACGGTCATTTTTTGTATATCCTTTATCGCTGCGAGGTTTCATTTGTTTCATCTCATTTTGTAACTCAAGTAAAGCTAAGTCAAATACTTTTATGAAATTTACAATGATAATTTACAGGTATACAGTTCAATTCTTTGATTTATCCTCTACAATTTCTTATAGTAATATGTAATTTTTGGGCAAATTATATATTCCTAAATAAATAACTATTCAAAACAGGCCTAGTTTTGTTAGCAGTCTTGTAGTAGGAACATAAAAACTGGTGTTTTCAAAATAAGAAATTTGAAATTGATAAATATTTTTATACAATTCTATTTAGAACTAAATTACGAAACTTTTTTACATTTATGAAAAAAATTACAAAAATGTTTACTAGGTACTTTTTATGTAGGCCTAAAGTTAAACATTTTCCTTTCGTTACTGAACGTGATTGTTTTTTGAGCTAATAACTTTCTTAATTTTACTTCAATATTTTTTTTACTGGCATATATGAATACTTTAAACCTTTATCTACAAAAAAGCTATGGGACACTTTTGAATTGGTTTAGAATAAACGTATAAAAACATGGTTGAAATACAAAAACTTGGACGATTTTTAACAAATTCGAAGTTTACAGCCATTTTGTGAGCTTACCGTTAGAGATACGGAAAAAAATCAAGAATACAATTTTGTTTAAAATTTAATTTGCTTTCAACAAAATGTTATTAGTTTTTAAATTCGACTTACGGTTAAGCCACAAACTGGCTTTGGAAAAAAGCTTACACTGAGAGAAACGGTCCGGCCGCCATTTTAATTTTATTTAAGGGGTTAAACATGAAAAATGGAAAAAAACCGTATATATAAATGGCTCGGCCTAGGAATAAGGAACATTCATGTAAAAAATCATCAAAATCGGTCAAGGCGTTTGGCCGTAATCGTGAGACAGACACACAGACGAAATGCCGAACGGTCGAGTTAAAACAGAGATCTCGCTTACGCTCGGTCAATAAATCTGCACTTAATTTAGCTACTTCTCATCTCTATGAATAAATCTTTGTATCTGTAAGGTGCTCCCACCTGGTAGTATAAAATAGATGCTATTTGTCGTCGTTTTACAATAGTCCGGAAGATGCTGCTGTCTACGTATCTACAACCAAACTATTACAGTAACTGGTAGTACTTCAACAGCCAACAATTCTTGTGCTCCATTGTGTGGAAATAAATGTCCACTGTTTAAGTGGCAGGGTACATTTTTTTTAAATGCATCCGTTGAAGAAGGCATTCATGATTTTTTAGCAACATTTCTAAATAATGAATTTTAAAATTTGGTGTTGTGTGTATTTCATTCGAATGAAACACTTTTTGGACGCTGTAAACATTGCCTCAAATTAACATGTTATTCAAACTGGACAGCAAATTTGAACTGTTAAATAAAACTGTTACAACAGACGGGCTTATATTTTGATCTTTTACGATGATATCGTAAATGTAGTTTACCTAATTTCCTTGATATTTTGTTTGGTAATTGCCAAGTTCCTTGAAAATTTCCCCAGGGAGATTTCTGTTGTCTTTGTACCCCAGGAAGAAGGTGTCCTCTGTCGTTCACTATGATCTTAGTTGTTGTCTTGCGCGGTCGAGGGCGTTGTGGATACCACTTAGGAACTTCCCAGTTACCTAGTCGCTGAGGTCTGAACTCCCTTTCCAACTGTAAAAGAATAAGACATGTATTTATACACAAGCGTCAACCCACGTCGACATATGTACACAACTATTTAGAACTCCCTGAAGATTGAAGAAAGATAAACACAAAATAGAGAGAACACTGTTTGAGTTTATAAACCTCCGTTGTTAATTCTTAAATGCTCTACGCGATTCATTGTTTAGTTCGCACGGTTGAAAGCACTGGGATGAGCTGTTGTAATGGTGCATTTTTACAGGCGATATTTTTTTGATAAACGAAGGCCAAGTGTAGTTGCCTCAAAACGTAGAGAGACACCCCCTCAGGTAGAACGGACCTTAATAATCACCTGTTGACAAACAATGCCTTTGTTAGAAGCGGCCACCCGGGACTGCCGGCATCCGCCTGCTATTCCAAGAAATTCTATGTCGGAGTATAATTTGCAAACAATTGATACATTAGGCCTACATTATCGTATGACGGCTCATGTTTTTGTCTTAATAAGACGAATATAAAACAATTTGAATCACAGTTCGCACTCTAGCGGCCGCATATTGAGTCCGATTTGATTCAAATTTGCTACATATGTTGGTTGTCTACGTCGGTCAGACGAGTTCGTTAGCCATAAAAATCCAACAACCGGAAGCATGTTTTTTGACCGGAAGTAACTATTGTTTGAGATTTTTCCTACGAGAATGAATTTGTTTTTGAGTTTTTTCTACAAATATAAATGTAGGATATTACTCAGCACATTTTGTTTTTTACGTGACCTTATAGCTCGCTTGGTTCCCCCAAAATCGATCAAAACGTAAAATACCATAGAAGTACCCGGTTCAAAGCCATGTGGTGGGTTCTACCGTGGGGTTGGCTAGCGAAGCACGCAATGCATTGTGTATTGAAGATACTCCCAATACGGGGGTTGGCGTGTGAAGCACGTAATGCTTTGTGTGTTGAAGATACTCCCAATACGGGGGTTGGCGTGCGAAACACTCAATGCTTTGTGTGTTAAAGATACTTCCAATACGGGGGTTGGCGTGCGAAACACGCAATGCTTTGTGTGTTGAAGATACTCCCAATACGGGGGTTGGCGTGCGAAACACGCAATGCTTTGTGTGTTGAAGATACTCTCAATACAGGGGTTGGCGTGCGAAACACGCAATGCTTTGTGTGTTGAAGATACTCCCAATACGGGGGTTGGCGTGCGAAACTCGCAATGCATTGTGCATTGAAGATACTCCCAATATGCTGAATGGCATGCGAAGCACACAATGCATTGTGTATTGAAGACACTCCCAATATGCGGAATTTCGTGCGAACCATATTACAGCTATTCAGCACCGTTGTGAATAGACCTATTTCCCAAATTGTTGGTTGAAACCCTAAAACCTATGTTAATTTTGGCCTATAAACTTAATTTTTTAAATTTGCTCAACTCACGTCAGAGGTTCAGCTGCGTGGTCGATTTATTTCCTTTCCAACTCGGTAAGCTCTACCCTCACCAGCAACGACGGTTAGGAAACAGCACCAAAAAAGGCGATGATGAAAATAAGTCTGTATTAGTCCTTCTCGACTAGATACAACTAACTGAGCCTTACACCAACCAACACCTATACACCCTCTCTCTACGCACTTACCACAAAACCATCTACTCTGACACAAGGCTATAGAATACAAGGGCTAGACCAGTCCGCCACGGAGAACGTTCCCGTGACTGCCACTGTGATGACGTCACGGCGGTAATGCCTGCTCCATTCCCACCGATTCTCATAAGTATTTTCTGCTACAATAATTTCAATTTCTTATCAAAGCTGTACAATTTTTATGATGACCGTTTCTTTATTTAGTTTTAGTATTGACACTACACAAAGCAGTAAGTAGACTGTAAACAATTAGTCTAAAGATGTAAGAAGAAGTCAGGGTTACAATAAAACTAACTAATTTGTAGGTAATAAACCGTTGCAGTGTACTAATGTTAGCATACTTTTAATTTGATTCACCGAAACATTTCTGAACACTAAATACGAAATTGAACAAAACGTGTCACATTATTGAAAATGATTGTATTTATCACAATAAACCACCAAAACTTGAATGTCATACTGCAGTTTAATAAAACATGTGTAATACTTATAAAATAAAACACATAAAATTTATAAATAAACTTACACATAAAGAGTAGGTAGCTTATATGCACATTGAGTTAATAATTACTGCTGACATAAAAACTGCTTTATAGAAATTTTCCTTCCCTAGGCCTTAGGGAATAGTTAATTAATAGTTGAATTTAAACAATTGAACTATTTTAATTTAAGTTGACACTGTTCAATTTAATTTATTCTAGAAGTTTAACTTGAAATTATGTTTTATTTTTTGTCATCAATAATTTTATTACTCTAGGTTTAAATTTCACTATAATTATTTGTATATTATATTTTTATTTGTATCTAATTATTCTGACAATTTTAAGTGCATTTTGCTAGTAAAGATATTTTTTAAACATTTTAACTTAAAGCTGCAGATGAAATTACTTGAGGACGTTGGTAACTTTTTAACCTAAAGTAATCTCGCTTGCAACTCTTACATTAAATAAATAATATTTTTTAATTTTTATTTTTATTTGAAGCTGAGTACTTAAAATTTGTTGTTTTTAAATTTTGAGTTATCAATAATTACCGGTACTCTAAGTTTAAATCTTATTATTATTTATATATTATATATTTATTTATTTATATCTCATCATTCTGAAAATGTTTGTTTTAATGTATTTTGTTAGTAAAGGTGTTTCTTGGAATATTCAAGTAATCAAGTATTACTTGATAATTTTGGTAACATTTCATAAAGTAATCTCGTCTGCAACGTAACATTAAATAAATAAATACATTGCTAAAACGGTCTGCTAGTAACTTGACCACAACGCAACAACATAATATATTACCAAAGTAATAGTTTCAGTAATTTCGTCTGCAACGTTATATCAAATAACACGTGAGAGCTAAGGCGAACCGTGCTTGCCCGGCGCGTCATGGAACCTCAGTGACGTCACATAGGAGGGGGGCGAGAGGAAGGTTGGAACAGTCGACGAGCGTCAATATCAAAGGAGTGGACCAGCCCTTGTATTCTATAGGCCTGACTCGTACATCACTTAGACCCCTGGAACGATCCCAGCCAAGCTGCAACTATTCTGGCAACGTTATATTATAAATTTTCCTGGCTGTATCACCTCGAAACGAATAATTGTATCGATTTCCGGATTAATCACCACAGAGTTTATAACCCTCCGTTATTAGTTTTACAATGCTCTACGCCACTCAATGTTTAGTTCGCCCTGTGAAAGCACTGTTATATTGACGGGTGTTGCCAGAAAAACGCATCTATCAACTCCGAAAGAACTACAAGAGAAGTCGGGAAAAGGAACCGTACAAGTGAGATTACATCGACCAATATCTGGAGTGATCAGGAAAGCTCTGTTGGTAGAACGTTACCATGGGTGGTAAAGGTCTTGAGTTCAAATCCCGGTCTTGATCCATGTTTTTCACTTGTAATTTAATTTAATTAACCCTTGCTGAGGAAGCGTGTAAGCAGGCAAATTATTACAAATTAAAAATAATTCGACCACGTAGCTGAAACGCTGACGTGAATTGAGCAAACTTCCAAAATCAAGTTTATAAGCCTATGTTTTAGGTTTTCAACCAACAATTTGGGAAATAGGTCTACTCACGATGGCGTTGAACAGCTGTCTATGTGTACGCAATATATTAGTAGAATTTGTTTCCTCCTAGTGGCCTCGCGAGTTTGCATCACTTGGCTTTGAACTGGGTACTTTTATGGTATTTTACGTTTTTGTCGATTTTGGGGGAACCAAGCGGGCTATAAGGTCGCGTAAAAAAACAAAATGCGCAGAATAACATCCTACATTTATATTGTTAGAAAAAACTCTAAAAAATTTTCATTCTCGTAGTAAAAATCTCAAAAAATAGTTACTTCCGGTCAAAAAACGTACTTTCGGTGGTTGGATTTTTTTGGCTAACGAACTCGTCCGAGCCACATAGACAATCAACACGTGTACCAAATTTGGACCAAATCGGACTTAAAATGCGGCCGCTAGAGAGCGAACACATATATACATATATATATATATATATATGAATTTTTTTTACACCCCAAAACGTGTTCTGGGGACCATGATCGGTGCTCCCGACCTAGGGTCTAATCATAAGGGCCACTGCAATAGCTAATTTTTCCTATCGAAATTCGCTAATAATCTGACCACGCAGCTGAACCACTGACGTGAGTTGAGCAAACTTCCAAACTCAAGTTTATAGGCCTATGTTTTAGGGTTTCAACCAACAATTTGGGAAATAAGTCTATTCACGACGGTGATGAATAGCTGCAAAATGCTTCGCTCGCCATTCCGCATATTGGGAGTATCTTCAATACACAAAGCATTGCGTGCTTCGCACGCCAACCCCCGTATTGGGGGTATCTTCAATATAGAATGCATTGCGAGCTTCGCACGCCAACCCTAAAATACACCACATGGCTTTGAACCGGGTACTTTTATGGTATTTTACGTCTTGATCGATTTTGGGGAAACCAAGTGAGCTATAAGGTCGCGTAAAAAATCAAAATGTGCAGAATAACATCCTACATTTATATGCTTAGAAAAAATTCATTCTCGTAAAAAAAATCTCTAAAAATAGTTACTTCCGGTCAAAAAACGTGCTTCCGGTTGTTGGATTAAAGCGACGTAGGCAGGGCCGTCCCTAGAGGGGGGCAACCGGGGCAAGCTGCCCCGGGCGCCGCGCCATTTTTTTTTCTGCGGGGTCATGTAGGGGTGCATGAATTGTAAAGGCATAAAGTAAATAAATACGAATCTGAAAAATGAGGTTGTAGCTAACATAAATTTGTACTACTACATTAAATATAAATGTAATATAATACAAAGAATTAAATAATAATAGTGTAGGGTTGGTACTAGAATGAAAGATGCAAGGGTCGCGAGCATCCAATCATCTGTCGGCTGTCGCTGTCATACTTGTTGAGACTTGAACGCCGTGAGTCTGGCGATGGTGGGTGATGTGGCTGCAGTGGCACAGTATTAATGTTCTTGTGGAGTAGTGACAGTGTGTTTTCGATGTGATAGTGCCGATAGTGGCGTGTGAATCGTGTGATTAGTGATTGTGAATATTGTGATGTTAAATTCAATTCTCCATATTGTAATAAACTTAGTGAGCAAAATTGTTCAGGGGAAATCGTCAGACATTTCTTTGGCTTCTGAGCAGATGAAAAGTTGTATTAAGTTCGTTGAGACCTTTCGAGGAAAAGGATTAAGTGACTCAATTTCTAAAGCAAAGGAAGTAGCTGAGGAAGTTGGCATCGAACCACTGTTTAAGGAAAAGCGGCAGAGAAAGAAGAAAAGACTATTTCTTTATGAAAAAGAAGACGAATACAACCCTAATCCAGAAGAATCTTTCAAAAATGATGTTTTCTTGCCCCTAATTGACACAATTGAATCATCTTTAAAAGACAGGATGGGCAAGTTCTCGGAATACGAGTCAAAGTGGGGATTCCTATTTGACCTGAAAAAACTACCATCAAAGGACAAACTTAAAGAGGATTGTAAAATGTTACAAGAACACCTGACTGTGAAAAACATTTCAGATATAAATGGGGAAGAACTGTACAATCGAACTTCTACACACCAGTTTGATAACTACTGTTTTTGACAAATGGTGTGAGCAGAAGGCGGCCAACAAGACACTATCACCATTAGAAGCACTCAATATAATCAAAAACACTGACAGAAAAGACCTTTTTACTAATCTGTGGATAGCACTACGCATATTGCTGACAATTCCAGTGACAGTGGCCAGCTGTGAACGTAGTTTCAGCAAGTTGAAGTTAATTAAAACCTACCTACGTACATCGATGACGCAAGAAAGAAAATAAGATTGTTGTCGCTTGCGATACTCTCCATTGAAAACGAGGAGGCGAAAAAACTCAACCTTGGAAAAATTATTGAACAATTTTCCTTAGCAAAATCTCGAAGAATACCGTTATAAATTTACCTATTTGTCAGTAATTTAAGTTTTCATTTAGAATTACATTGTTATTGAACTATTTGATTTCCTTGACTTATTACAATCCTTGAATTGAGTGTATATATATTTATCCTTATGGTAGATTGGTAGGTGGTGTAAGTATTAAAGTATTGGTGGCAGCACAAAAAGTTTATATATGCGACTATTACTTGAGGGAGGGGGCGTCGCAGCTACGTTTGCCCCGGGCACCGCTAACCCTAGGGACGGCCCTGGACGTAGGCAACCAACATGTGCACCAAATTTTTACTAAATCGAACTTAAAATGCTGCCGCTAGAGTGCGAACACATATATACATAAATGTATACATATATATATATATACTATCTGACCCGTACGGCGTTGCCCGTGGTGGTTGGTATTTTCAATCTTTTTTAACGTAATTGTATTCTTTTCAAGTGTTCAGTCAGTGAGTGGTATTTGGCTTATATATATATATATATATATAGATCCTTAATAATAAAAGCACTATTGTCATAATAATAAAAGATCTGAAATTATGATTTTAGTAACTTTGATCCCCCCAAACCCCTCCTAAAATTTCGAAATTTTTCATACCCTCTCTTAGTGCCTATGGCCCTAGAGGAAGCTACATACCAAATTTCATTCCAATCAATTCGGCAGTTTTGAAGAAATCGTGATTTAATAAATTTGATCCCCCCAAACACCCCACTAAAAGTTCCAATTTTTAAAACCCTTTTTTAGTGAACACTTATGGCCCTAGAGGAAGCTACATACCAAATTTCATTTCAATCCGTTCGGTAGTTTTTGAGAAATCGTGATGAGTGAGTCAGTGAGTGAGTGAGTGAGTGGTATTTCGCTTATATATATATATATATATTATATATATATATGAATTTTAATGACACCCCAAAATGTGTTCTGGGGACCATGATCGGCCCTCATTTGCTACTCCCGACCTTAGGTCTTACCATAAGGGTCACTACAATAGCTCATTTTTCCTATGGGAATTTGCTAAAAATATATTTGCATTAGCATCACCATAAGTCACCGCAGAGGTTGGCGAGCGAAGCGAGCTGGGCTAATGCCCTTAGTTAGTAAATAAAATCGTCTACTTCCGCGTCATAAAACAATATAAACGTCTATAACAGTTATAACAATAAATGCGGTGTATACTAAAGACTAAAGTAAATATAAACCAAAGACTTAGCAATTAATCGTAAACAATACAGCAGTACGTAAAAATAACTAGCCTATAAACAATCGCACCAATAAATTATAACAAAGAGATAAAAATTCAAAACACGCGACATTACTGAACTCGAAGTAGAACTTGCTGTTCTCTATAGATTCTTGATCTATGATATTTGATATTGTATAGAAATTTGTGTTGAAGTCGAGATAATATTTTGATTTTATTACAAACTAGGGAAGACCTCTGCGTGCTTCGCACGCCAACCCCCAATGGAACCTTCTAAAAACATATGTTATGTTTTATTTATAATAAAGGTGTACGATTAATAATAACCTCAAAACTAAGATGGTAAATAATGTTAAATGTTCAAATTAAATATTTCTTATATTTTATAACAGCAGTTATAATAATGGTTAAAAGAACCAGCAAGGCTCAGGTCTAAAACCCTAACCTAAAAGCTAGAAATACAAAAATAGTTGCTTCAAATTTTGAAATGAGCTGTTAATGGAAATATTGGAGCTAACAGCTATATTATCTGCTATTAGCGAATTTCCATAGGAAAAATGAGCTATTGCAGTGGCCTTTATGGTGAGACCCAAGGTCGGGAGTAGCAAATGAGCACCGATCATGGTCCCCAGAACACGTTTTGGGGTGTCATTAAAATTCATATATATATATATATATATATATATATATATATGTGTGTGTTCGCACTCTAGCGGCCGCATTTTAAGTCCGATTTGGTCCAAATTTGGTACACGTGTTAGTTGTCTATGTGGCTCTTACGAGTTCGTTAGCCAGAAGAATACAACAACCAGAAGTACGTTTTTTGACCGGAAGTAAATTTTTTTTGAGATTTTTACTACGAGAATTAAATTTCTTTCGAGTTTTTTCTACAAATATAAATGTAGGATGTTATTCTGCATATTTTATTTTTTTAAGCGACCTTATAGCTCGCTTAGTTCACCCAAAATCGATGAAAACGTAAAATACCGTAAAAGTACCCGGTTCGAAGCCAAGTGTGCAAACTCGCGAGGCCACTAGGCGCAAAAAAATTCTTCTAATATATTGCGTACACACAGACAGCTGTTCAACGCCTTCGTGAGTAGACCTATTTCCCAAATTTTTGGTTGAAACCCTAAAACATAGGCATATAAACTTATTTTTGGAAATTTGCTCAACTCACGTCAGCGGTCCAGCTGCGTGGTCGAATTATTTTATTCAATTGGTTGCTATGGTAATAAATGTAAATACATGTGTTGGTTTATCATTCTAGGCCTAACCTAAGAATTTTTTTCGACTAAATTTACAAATATTGAAATAAAAATAAAGTTTTTATCGAAATGAATTATAGCCTATGTTACTCAGGGATAGTGTAGCTTTTTATTAGTAAAACTATTTTTTCAATCGGTTCAGTAGTGCCAGTGATTACCCCCTACATACAAACAAACAAAAAAACAAACTTTACCTCTTTATAATATTAGTATAGACAACAGTCTTTGCCAGAAATCTCGGGCGAGTGCTTGTACAAATAGTTACCAAACACATTTAAATAAGATGTTCACAAAAACTTCAGAGACCTAAATCGTAGATAACGGCATGGTTTACAGCCAAATCAATCATTTTCAGTTTGTAAATGAAGACATCGCATCGACAGAAGGTGTTTATTGATAGTCCAGACCACAATGGAAGGATCCATGATACATTAGTTCTTGTCGTCAGTTTGAATGTTCATTTGTTTTGCTTATTTTTTATGTTTCAAGGTTCGATCACTGCAAGGTTTTAAAACTGCTATACCAACTAATTGAATGGATCAGAAGTAAAGTGGTATAGGTCAAGAAAATAAAAAAGTCGACTCATTCCACTATTTCGATTGGTAACTTCAGTATCAGTTGTGAGGAAAAATGGTAATTAGTCTCTTTATCAAATTAATCGCTTGGTAGCAGGACTTAATACATGGTCCAAACACTACCCGCTATTTCCCCAGACAATTCTTCTGTCCTGTAAAATTACATGATTATGGCTTATACCGCTTTGCTAGTGAGCTCATGTGGTTATTCAAACACTAGCTGACCCGTACGGCGTTGC
>JAGFPH010005274.1:33543-72741 GCA_018207615.1 Philaenus spumarius
TTGTTTGTGGACAAACATTGGAAATCTGTGATGTAGATTACAGCAAGAGTGCGATGTATGGTATCTGTGATGTAGATGAACAGGTCTGTTGAAGTTGAACTAGGTTGCTTTTCTGTACGTCTCTATGAGTGTGCTATACGAACCTGTCCTTTTAACTTCTCTATAAGTGTACTAGGGTAGACCCTGCTTATTCTGTAATAAAAACTGTAAAATGAAATAGTAAATTACACATGCTATAAAAGAAACCTTACACGCGATTTAGCTTCATATTTCGTAAACTCTTTATTGCAATACATTTTTTGCAAGAGTACTCAAAATGTAAATGGTTTGTTGACTGTTTAGGTCTTAGATAAGTTAAATATTCTACGCCTGGAATTAATTCCTTTTTTAACTCTACATTTCACAGACAATTCTTCTTTCAATTGAATTAATTTTAGGTTTTAGATTTAAACAAAATAAAATCCATGTAATCTCAACAAACTGTATATAATTAGTTAAATTACTAGGGGAGGCCCCTGCGTGCTCCGCACGCCAACCCCCGATGGAACCTTCTAAAAATATATGTTTTATTTATAATAAAAGTGTAGGATTAATAATAACCTCAAAACTAAGATGATAAATAATGTTAAATGTGCAAATCAAATTATTTCGTATATTTTATAACAACAGTTATAATAAAGGTTAAAAGAACCAGTAAGGCTCAGGTGTACGCTTAATCAAAAACCTAACCAAGAAGTTACTCACTATCTATTACCGTGGATTATCAGTAAATAGGCCTACTATATGTCTTATTTATTTTTAATTAGGATGTAACATAGTTTTTTTTCTTATTTTGAAATTCCTTAACGCAAGTTTTTATTGGTTTGTGTGTGTTGAAACATGTGTTGGTTCAGTATTCAGTATATAGGCCTAACTTAAAATATTATTAGGTACTAAAAGCTGGATATCCGAATCAAATGTTTTATCTGTTATTTTATTCAATTGGTTGCTACGGTAATAAATGTAAATACATTCAAGAATTTGTTTCATCGGTCTAGGCCTAACCTAAAATTATGTATTAACATCGTTATTTACGTCCACGAAAGCAGCTGGATTAGTTTGTTTCTTATTATAAACAGCTGTTTTGTATAGAAATTATTTTTAAATTAGTTCCATGTTAATCTTGTGGGGAAACCCCGACCTTTGAGATTAGCTCACGCCATTAAGGATAAGAATTTTTGACACCTAAAACCTTATTGCAAAACTTCGAAATGAGACGAATTTTTAACAACTCAAACATTAAATTTGGTCCAGAAATAAGGGAGGAGTTGTGTTTACAAAAAACTGCTTCACGTATTATATACAAGGATTTACAAAAATTGTATATTATATACTAAAGTTGAAAAGCACTGTGACGACTTTACATACTAGGGGATACCCCTGCGTGCTCCACACGCCATCCCCGTTGGCACCTTCTATAAACATAATCATGCTGTGTTTTCTTCATTATAAAGGTGTAGGATTCATAATAACCCCAAAGCTAAGATGGTAAATAATGTTAAATGTTCAAATCAAATTATTTCGTATATTTTATAACAGCAGTTATAATAAAGGTTAAAAGAACCAGCAACGCTCAGGTCTACGCTTTAATAAAAACCTAAAGTAAAAGTTAGAAATACAAATAATTGCTTCAAAGTTTGAAATCTGCTGTTAATGAAATTATTGGAGCAAACAGCTGTTTTATCTGTTATTTTATTCAGTTGGTTGCTATGGTAAAAATGTAAATACATGTGTCAGTTCATCAGTCTAGGCCTAACCTAAGATTTTTCCGACTAAATTTACAAATATTAAAATAAAAAATGTTTTTATCAAAATGAATTTCAGCCTATGTTACTCAGGGATAGTGTAGCTTTTTATTAGTAAAACTATTTTTTCAAACGGTTCAGTAGTTCCAGAGATTACACAATACATACAAACAAACAAATTTTACCTCTTTATAATATTATATATAGATGGATGGAAGTTGATCAGTTAATGTTTTTTGTTCCGTATTTTTGTGGTTCGGGGTTTTACTTAATCATTGTGGATTTTATATTATTATGTTAATAAAATGAAATTCAGACAAACCTTTAGGTTATGACTCATCACAGCTGGGGTTATATTGGCCGCCATTTCTTTATACTATCTGGCTATTAAGACACTAATAAAAATAGTATAGTGTCTATTTTTTTTTTTTTTTTTTTTGAATATATTAATACTAGTATTCCCCCGTGAAAAATCACAGGCAGGTTAATTACATACACATCATAAATACATAAAAATACTATTTAAAAACAACAGACTTTCTCTGGGCCTCTAACTATGCTGATAGGATTTTTAATTCGGTAAATATGTACAATTATAAGGATTATAAAACAGTAAACCTATTTTTAACATTTTTTATTTATATACATTATTATATATATTTAAAGAAAGATACAAATATTGATTTTTAATTGCTTTTTATTTCATATTGATAGATCAAATGATTTAAAAGTTATTAAAATTATATTGAAGAAATTGATAATCGAATATGTTTACATGTTAAACGAAGATGTACGAATATTTCCGAAGTTAAACGAATAGGTATCTTCCTCAAATTTGTATAAACGAAAGGTTGTATTTATATACAGTATATAACCTCAAAGCAAATCTTATAACGTATTATAGCACACATTAGTGCTATAACTCATATTTAAATAAACGGTACCAGGAAGTCCAGGAACTGGCACATACTTTCTCACAAACATATTTAAATTATTAAACAGATTCACTGTGCCTTCATAATTAATTGTATTAAAGTAGGAGACGGGGATACATTAAGGTAGAAGAGTGACTAATAAATATTATTATTATTATCTAGAGAGAAAACTATCGATCGATTTGGAACAAATTTGCACCAAATACATCAATTAGATCTGTATAGATGCACGAAAAAAGGTTTTGAATTTTTTTTGGAAAAACAACCCCCTTTATGGCAAAAAAAACCCCAAAAATCAGTTATTATTATTATTATTAGCTAAACGAGAATTTTTAGAAAGATGCGGTGTTTGGCATATGGTAGCGTACATTAAGGGCTACAGATAAGCCAAGTTTTATCAAAATCGTTGGAGCCGTTTTTTTATAAAAAAATAATAACTGATTTTTTGTTTTTTTTACCAAAAAGAAGGTTGTTTTTCAAAAAAATTCAAAACCTTTTTTTCGTGCATCTATGCAGGCCTAATTGACATGTTTGGTGCAAATTTGTTCGAAATCAATCGAATAGTTTTCTCTCTAGTTTTGTATACATACAGACCGACATACAGACAGACATTTTGTAAAAAACATTTTTTTGGACACAGGGGGTTCCAAAACGTATATTTCCACAAAAATCTCAGCATCGATTTTTTTGCGATCACTATACTTTCTGTATACTATAGTATATACTAAAGTAAAAATCAACTTCACAAGACAATTTAATGATTGGAGTTGTAAACATAATCCTAAAGTATAGGTTAAGTATTGCAGATGATGGGTGAAATCAGCTGTTATATTATATGTTATAATATTACTAGTAAACCCCTGTGAAAAATCACAGGCTGATTAATTAGATACACATTAGAAATACACAATTTAAAAAACAAACTATTTACAAACAACATCAAGGCCTACCTAAACATAACCCCAAACTATAATCTCCACTGGGTTTGTTTAAGTATTACAGATGATGGGTGAAATCAGCTGTTAAACGAATAGTTAGGCCTATTTTCTTCTTTAAATTTCTATAAACAAATATATTGATGATAAAAGGTTGTATTTATACATAGTTTATAATCTCAAAGCAAATATTATAACGTATATTATAGTATTTATTAGTTCTATAACTCATATTTAAAAAAATCAACTTCACAAGAAATTATAACGATTGAAGTTGTAAACATAACCCCAAAATATAATCTACACTCGTTTTAAGATGATGGGTGAAAGCAGCTGTTATATTACAAGTTACTCACGTACGTACGTATACTCGCTTTTATAGGAGTTCATTTATTCGTTACCATAGTAGTTAACGGTCGCCCTTATTATAACGTTCTAAAAAAATAAGGATTTTTGTGATAACAACTGATAAAATTAGTACTGGGATTTTCTGGTTTGGAAACGGAATATGTATTTTCATATTTTAGTTCCGACTTAAATATACTATGAAATTAATTCATAAAAGTTGAAATACTACGAAGGAAAACACTACTATACTATTGATTACGTAATATCCCCATCAAAACATGTGTTTAGGATACACGCACTAGCGTCACGCAAAGTTCACGGATGTCATGGCTGCTCCCATTTTAGGCTTAGAACATAAATTATCTTCTGGGTGAGTTATTATAATCAAGTATTGTTTGTACATTAGTGTATAAAGTGAAACATTTTTCATCTCAAAATGCTTCTTCATACGGTGATCCAACTGGTTCCTACCAGTTGAACCATTCCTATGCGCATGGTACGAACTCTGGATTGTGAAGCAAAATAAACTGAACGTAAGGTTGCCGTTAGGAAATCTCAATGCATACAGAACTTATAAGAAGCGCAACGTCCATGTTTAAGATTTAGGGTAGTTTTATTTGATTTAATTTAAAAGTTAGTAAAGTTATTCCATTGACTTAAGTGATCGAATTGTAAGCTCTCAGTGTAAGCTTTTTTCCAAAGCCAGTTTGTGTCTTAACTGTAAGTCGAATTTAAAAACTAATATTTTGCGGGTAGCAAATTAGATTTTCAACAAAATAGTATTCTTGATTTTTTTCGTATCTCAAACCATAAGCTCACAAAATGACCGTAAACTTCAAATTTGTAAAAAAATCGTCCAAGTTTTTGTATTTCAACCATTTAGTCAACACGTTTATTCTAAACTCATTCAACAGTGTTCCATAGCTTTTTTGTAGATAAAGGTTTAAAGAATTCATATATGCCAGTTTTGCAAGTAAACAAAATGATTGAAGTAAAATTAACAACGTTATTAGGAACAAGCATCCTATTACTTTAAATGAGCAATTCTTGTATCTATCTTTGTTTGTATCTGTCGTGGATCTCGAAAACAGCTGTAACGAATTCAAAGAAATTTTGTATTTAGGTGTAGTATTGATTTTTAAGTACACCCATATAGTTGTATTTCGTGTAAAAACGCAATTTTTTTAGAAAATCTAATTTAAAAGTTGAAAAATTTTAACATAGGGTCTTATGGGTTGCCATGTTGGTTACAAAATTACAACGAAATAGTAAATAAAGCAATCAAAACAGCTGTTTATAAACAAGCCATGAGATTGAGTATTATCCTAAATCAGCTGTTCATTGGATAGTTTTTAATTACTAATAAAAAACAATCTAATTTATACTGTTTTAGCACGTTAGAATTAGAATAAATTGTTCTGATTTAACAATTTATTTTATAAAAAAAAGTAAACTTGGCAAAAATGGATAAATTCTAATAGTCAATTTTGTAATATAGGCCTGGCTCATTTCTGAAACATAGTATTGAGGTTATGTTTACTACTGTATATTTAGTCCTGGTTTCAAAACATTAGTTGACAGAAGATAGTAGAACTAGGACTAAAATCGTAATGAAAGTTTGTCATGCTTCTAAAGCATGTATTTGAGGTTATAATTAATCTTGTAATTACCGTTAATATATTTAAGCCTGGTTTCATAATTTTACAAACCAATGTACAAACGAGCCAAAGATTAACGAGATTCATTAGCGAATTTTCCAACTGCGAGCGAAGCGAAGCGTCCAGGGGCAGAGCCCCTAGTGTTTAGTAACGAAAGGAAAAAGTTCAACTTTAGGCCTATATAAAAAGTAGTAAACATTTTTTGTAATTTTTTTCATAAATGTAAAAAAGTTTCGTAATTTAGTTCTAAAATAGAACTGTATAAAAGTATTGATCAATCTCAAATTTCTTATTTTGAAAACACCAGTTTTTATGTTCCTACTACAAGACTGCTAACAAAACTAGGCCTGTTTTGAATAGTAATTTAGAAATACTATTTCCTCTGCCCAAAAATGACATATTATTATAAAAAAGTGTAGAGGATAAATCAAAGAATTGAACTGTATATAACAACAACAACGTGTATCACTGTCCATCTATCACGCTGCCCACCGCGGGTCTATCCCTCCAGTGGAGGGGGAAGCTCCACGCCGGCCGGCTCGTTTCTCGAACCTTTCAGACTACTCAGCGCGCAATCCAGTGTGTTTATACATCGATGGTCACAGACGGGTGGAAAGCGCTGCCTAACGGCCGCCGCGCTAAGCTCGATTTGGCGGCCACCAACCGGGCCGACTATTTTCCATAAGCGTTGCGCTTAAAATTACTTTCTAGGCCTAACCTAAAATTATTATGTGTGTTGCCGTTAAGGCAGGTAAAATAAATTAAATATACATGTACAAACAATAATTTTAGGTTAGGCCTAGACTGATGAACCAACATTTTATGTTTATTGAATGTATTTCAGCGCTTGACGATAATATCTGAACTACGCCGGACGGAACCGATCGTCTCTTAATTTAAATTGATGAACCAAAACGCATATTTCTAGAATGTATTTACATTCATTGCCATAGAAACCAATTTGGGAACGCTTTTTCGTTACTCGTATTTTATATTTGGCATTGCCGTAGCAACCAATTAATAAAACGTTTTTTCGTCACGCATTACATTTTCTACCAGGCTTCGCGTCCCAACCCCGCCTCGGCCTTTGGTCTTAGATGGCTGCTTCGCTTCGCTCGCAGTTGGAAAATTCGCTAAAGAATCTCGTTAATCTTTGGCTCGTTTGTACATTGGTTGGTAAAATTATGAAACCAGGCTTAAATATATTAACAGTAATTAGAAACGTGAGAGGCTTTCATTACGATTTTAGTCCTAGTTCTACTATCTTCTGTCAACTAAAGTTTTGAAACCAGGCCTAAATATACAGTAGTAAACATAACCTCAATACTATGTTTCAGAAATGAGCCAGGCCTATCTTACAAAATGGACTACTAGAATTTATTTATCCATTTTTGTCAAGTTTATTTATTTTTTATATTTATTTTATTTTTTAACAGTACCGGTAATTAAAAACTATCCAATGAACAGCTGATTTTGGATATTACTCAATCACATGGCTTGTGTATAAACAGCTGGTTTGATTGCTTTATTTACTATTTCGTTGTTATTTTGTAACCAACATGGCAACCCATAAGACCCTATGTTAAAATTTTTCAACTTTTAAATTAGATTTTCTCAAAAAATTGCGTTTTTACACGGAATACAACTATATGGGTGTACTTAAAAATCAAAACTACACCTAAATACAAAATTTCTTTGAATTCGTTAGAGCCGTTTTCGAGATCCGCGACAGATACAAAGATACAAGAATTGCTCATTTAAAGTAATAGGATTTTTTAACTCCTACCGCTACCCGCGTTAAAGAACTTCGATCCAAAATTCCTGTTTTCTCGCCATTTGGAATTTTTGATTTCTTTATGTTCCGTTTATTATTCTTAAAGTTCAGTATAATCTAAGTAACTGTATCCTACATCCTGCGACATTATGATCTGAGGATGACCATTCAGTCGTCGGATAGATTGTGGATTGTTTTTATTGCTTTATAGATTGCAAGAGAAGTTGCTGTACTTACAAAACAATCAAACAAGTTCACCATCAAGTCAGAAGGTTAACATTAAAGAGCATAACATACGGAAGAGATATTGCAACTATCCGACTAGATAGAGGGAGCTATAATCTCGTCGCGCCTTGTGGTATAATCCCACCCCCTGAGTCTCCCCCGCCTTCTATTACGCCCTTAATTGTTAAGCCTTTTACCCTACACGCCACTAATCTCCTACCAATTAACTACAGCCATCTCGCCTCTACCCCTACAAAGTTGAACGCTCCCTTTAGAAAACTTTTCAATTGTAGTTTCGAATACGATTTCCATAACTCAAAGTTCGCTACTAACATTAAAATCTTGTAGTAGAAGAATTGGTTTTAAAATCAAATTTAATTGAGTCCTCAACACCGAATAGTTGGAGCCTCATACCTAGAAAGATAGAGGCTGTGGTAAGTTAGTGATGTAATAATTGTGGTATTGTTTGGAATCCGTTTAAATTTCCTCTACGTTAAGTATATTATAAAACGGAAAACATTAAGGCTCTTCGCTCACAGGGTGAGAGACACTCGAAGTCGAAAGGCCTTTTCACACCGCGATCACACTATGTCACGTGACGTCACGTGATAGACGTGCAATTCACACCGCTACTGACGTCTGTCCGGTATAGGGACTTCGTTTCAGCTCTGTCAAGTCAGTTCAGTTGCTGTCTACGGTTGAAACAGGTCAAAACATGGCAAGTTGTTCGTGGTGCGATAGCGCGTTTACTACATCGGCGCCTTGGTTGGATGACATCGATAGTAGTTCGAGTAGTTATGAGGAACTCGTGCTGTTGTACTGCTATTTCGCCCCATGCTTTGCCCTTGAAATGGGTGTCTCTGTATTCCTCCAAATCTGCATTCCACAGCACTGGACGGGTTCTGACAACTTTGATTAACTGCTCCATAACAAATAACGAAAAAACTAGCAATACAGCAACTTGTAACGAGTTAACGAAACTGTGCGACAGAGTGTGGTCAAGTGAGAGTTGGGGTAGCGGACCAGTGCGCATGCGCGAAGCCACAGACGACGACAGATGTCGCTATCGGAGCGATCCCGCAGATTCGTCCGTCGACGTCTGTAGCGTCTGTGGGGCTCTACGAGGTCGGTGTGAATTGCACCATATTAAACTATGGAAACGGATCTTTCGAAAAATCTGTCACGTGACATAGTGTGACCACGGTGTGAAAAGGCCTGAAGGGATTTCCCCTCCACTCGACTTCCTGTGTACAGTAGGCCCAAGCCAGCTGCACGCGCGGCAACCAGTGTACAGATAGCGCCAATTAGGATGGAGCGAGAAGAGGGGGTGTGCAAGCCTCCTACGCCGGCTCCCACCACATTTCCCCTCTCGCGGCGGAATACAGTCAGAGCCGCCTGCCCTACCTAATTCATGTCTGCTATGTAGTCGTGTTGATTGTATATCAACAATTTTTGGCGACTGTACTGAAGACTCACACTCGAGTAGGAGAGGGTAAGACTTTACAGCGCATGCTCAAGTGACGTTTCACGCTACTTGGCACTAGCTGTACTAGCCGTCCTGCTGACATTTTCTACCAGTGTACCGCGTCCAACTATACTGTACGACTTTATTTACACCACTGACTTAATGTTGATAGAAAAATCTGAATGTTTGTACTTCGTTTAAGAAGACCCAGCTGCATTTGTTGGGCTGACCGGTCACGGACATTGTCTATGTATTTTTTCACACGTATTTTGCAAAAATATCATACTTAGCTTGTAATAATAGTTTTTACCATTTATAATACACTAATATCTTGATTTTTGTATGCCTGACTTGTAATAAAACTGCGATGTAAGTTAAAATAAGTGAATTGCACTTGCATTAAGGCTGTGATAATTTTCTGGCAGCTTGTTTAGTTTACAGCCAAATAATCTTCTTATATATAAAATTCTCGTGTCACAATGTTTGTTCCCGTACTCCTCCGAAACGGCTTGACCGATTCTCATGAAATTTTGTGAGTATATTGAGTAGGTCTGAGAATCGGCTAACATCTATTTTTCATACCCCTTAGTGATAAGGGCTACGACCCAGTGGCCCTCAAAGTTTCAATGTTAATCTTATGGAAGGTCAATCTTATTAGTATCAGGTTGATTTGTCTATCCGTGCAAAGCCGGGTCGGGCCAGAAGTGGTACATTCATTTCTTACAATATCACCAACTCCTAAGGGGGGGGGGAGGAGGTTGGGGGGGGGAGAATAAATTGTAATAACTTAAAAATAATGTTTGCCTTTTGTTATTTATATATTCCTTCATCGTTCACAGCGCTCCATGCCTATTTCACGCATATACCACATTCTTAAACACTTACAATAATTAAGCTATTTTTTGTCTCCACTAGAAATTACTTGAAAATTATTTATATGGCAAAACAACGTTTGCCGGGTCAGCTAGTAAATATTTAAAAAAAAAACGTATTAATGTTATATACTCCTATTTTACAAATTTGTTTACGAAAACTCCAGAACAATACAAAATATTACAAAATTTGATCGCATTCCGGGGCGGCGGATGTTTTTAGAAACGTACCCCCGCCTCGCCCCTAGCCCACCCGCTTGCTCTGAAGCCCGCGCGCGCAGCTGTATTGGGCCTACTGTAAGTGAATGGGGATCTTCTAACGAGGCGTTTTGCTGTCAAAGCGAGGGAGGCTCGAATTGTGCGAACTGTTAAGAATGGGAAAAATCGAACGTGACTCTTGAAACGATGAGTTGTGTCTTGTTGACTTGTCGAGCATGTTGGGATGGAGCCCGTTCGACGAGCCGTTTGATTCCAACCTGCTCGACCAACATGTTCGATAGCGTGTAGGGGCTTTAAGTTTAGGTTGGTACACGCGTAATAATTTACTAAACAAATTGCTTTTAATTATGTTATCTATATATATATAAAAGCGAAATACCACTCACTGACTCACTCATCACGATTTCTCAATAACTACCGAACGGATTGGAATGAAATTTGGTATGTAGCTTCCTCTAGGGCCATAAGTGTTCACTAAAAAGGGTTTTAAAAAATTGGACATTTTAGGGGGTTTAGGGGGTAAAATTTACTAAATCACGAATTCTCAAAAAATACCGAACAGATTGGAATGAAATTTGGTATGTAGCTTCCTCTAGAGCCATAGGCGCTCGCTAAGAAATGGTTTTAAAAAATTCGAAATTTTAGGGGAGGTTTGGGGGGATCAAAGTTATTAAATCACGATTCCTTCAAAACTACCGAACTGATTCGAATGAAATTTCGTATGTAACTTCCTCTAGGGCCATAGGTGCTCTCTAAGAAAGGGTATGAAAAATTCCGAAATTTTAGGAGGGGTTTGGGGGATCAAAGTTACTAAAATCATAATTTCAGATCTTTTATTATTATGACAATAGTGCTTTTATTATTTAAGATCTATATATATAAAAGCCAAATACCACTCACTGACTGAACACTTAAAAAGAATACAATTACGTTTAAAAAGACTGAAAATACCAACCACCACGGGCAGGGACGTAGCAAGGCATTGGCGGCAGAGGCCCCGCCAAAGGCGCAGGAAGCATAGGGGCGCAAAATTGGTTTTGAATAGTAAGAATTAAATCAAAAATTTTATTCACATTTGTAATGGAATTGAGGTAGGCTACTTACTAGAATTTAAAAATATTAAACATATTTTCTGGCGTTTCTACGTCTATACTTCGTCAAGTAGACTGCTAGACAGTGTTTCTGCTCCATTTACCATTGAAAAGGTAAGTCAATTAAGTATTTGGATTTTGACAAAGTTTTAAGATGAACGTAAGTGGCGTTATGTAGGTCACATATTATCCCCTTCACCTAATTATGAGATAGTTTTTTCGGTTTTCCTCTCTATTATGTGTAACAGTTTATAGACTTTCAGAAATAAAATCAGAATATCTACCCTTATTTACAAGCCTAAGCACTATGCTTGATTAGATCGTGTACTTTAGTTTTACTGAAAATATTGGTTAGCCTACATTAAAAAGTATCCAAATCTAGCCTTTACTCTTAAAGTCTTAAATCTTACTGACGATTATACAATAGAAAACTGTACTAAGATATTAGTTAGTAACACAATACTGACAAAATATTTACGTTTCCCTATATTAGTATTTTTACTAGGAGGATAACTTTTAGGCCTACTAGTTATTTAACTTTCAGTTTAACAATTACCACGAATTATGCGTGACACAATTTTTAATATCATTACAACTGTTGTCAAATTATAAATTACGTATGTTAAATGTTTTAAACTAAACCTTTTGTTTTTATGATTGCATATTCCAATTTGTAAAAAAATATATTATGTAATCAGTAGTAGAGAAATCAAGTTTTACAGTATAAACTGTATGTATGCGTTTGGTTTAATGGGTGCGGGGTTTTATTTCGAAAAAGGAGTAAAGTTTCAGAAAAGTGACGCCTCTTATCAACGGTAGGGGTCAGTAGGGGATTATTTCTTTAAAGAGCAAAGAAGCGAGACCCTTTCCTTATATAATCGTAGGTAAAGCAAAGATTTCATCAACATAGTTTTTAGTCTAGATTTTGGAGGTTTAATGCTGCATATAAACTTGGCATGAGGATTAGTTCGCGTTACCTACTGAATTGAATTTATATTGTTCTAGAATGGGGCCAAAAAACCCATCAGGTAGCGCTTTCAAAAAAGCAAGAGAAGCACGAAACGAAGCCGGGAAAAAACTACGACAGAGTTTGGGAAGGTGGCTAAACCACAGGGAACATGTAACGGGACCATCCACCGAGCTCGAATTGATCCAGGAAGAAGAGCAGGTTGTACAAAAAGACTATGTGAACACCCATGGCCATAAAGAATATGAAAAAGAAAATAGAGAAGAGCAAGAAGAACGGACAGACGAGAAAAACACCCATGGTCATGATGACGATGAAGAAGAAATATAGAAGAGCAAGAAGAACAAAAAGAAGAGGGGAACGCCTATATTAATGGTCACGATGATGACGTTACTTTTGATATTCTTGAGGAAGCGGTAGTCGCAGAAATAGTTTATGACGATCCGTGCAAGTGGCCTAATGTCACTGATGCAGTGCGAGTTGAGCTTGTAGAACGTGGCCCACAAACTGTAGACATAGATAGATTTAATTTTCCTACACCGGATGATGATAGACATTTAAGTCAAAAATGTTTTTTCAAAGAGCTTCCGAACGGAGAAAGAGTCAGAAGACAGTGGATGCTGTACAGCAAATCCAAAGATGCTGTGTTCTGTTTCCCTCGTATTTTATTTGGGAAAAATATAAATCCCTTGCGTCCCTTGGTACATTTTCTGATACAAAATTAGGATTTAGTTATTGGAAACATTTAAATCCTCACATCAAAATCCATGAAAATTCTGAAATACACAGACATAATTATGTTCAGTGGAAAGAACTTGAGATAAGGCTCAAGAAAAATACCTTTTTAGATGCAGAATTCAAAGATGTGTAAAAAAATGAGAAAAAAAGGGCGAGAGATACTTTAAGTAATTTTTGATGTAGTAATGTGACTGGCCAGATCGGTCGAAAGCGTACGAAATTAGTATCTTTACATTTCAAACAAACTAGCTTATTAAATACATAGCATCATCAACCAACTTAGATCTGCTAAAAGCTATTCACTGCTTCAAACTCCAAGATGCTTATCCGAATATAGAAATTTGCTTGAGGATATTTCTCACCATGCCAGTGACCGTCGCCAGTTGTGAACGCAGCTTCAGTATGTTTAAGTTGATAAAAAACTACCTGCGTTCACGAACTGGCCAGTCACAGCTCACAAGTTTGGCAATTCTTTCGATCGAGCATGAAACAGCTGCTAGCCTCAGCTTCGATGACCTCATTGACGAGTTTGCTTCTGTGAAAGCTAAAAGAGTCAAAATTTGAAGAAGTACAAACACTGAATATAAATTTATATTTCAAAAGCGGTCATGAACCTATCCTTTACTGTACATAATTAAATTACAGTTTGAATTCTATATAAAAATATTATTGTCCATTATTCACTATAATATTATGTAAACTTAAATTACTTATGACGTTTTTATTCATTTTGGTGTTGTTATTGATCTTAATTAATAGACAATAGACCTACAGATTGCGCCCTCAAGGGTCGGCCTCGACGTGCACTACGGTATAAGTGAGTGCCAACAAATATTATTAAGTTTAAAAAATTACTAAACACTGTCGTACCGGTTCAAACTATGTATATCAAGCTGAAGATTATGTTGCAAACAGCTTTCAGTTATATCTCTATTTTTCGTAAGTAAATTGACTTTTTAAGGCTTAAATCATCGTCGTGGCACGAATAGTCGTGCGCAATCGGCAGCTATGCTACCTAAAAAACGTTCTATGAAATATTTGAAACAAACTTGCTAAAAACACGCAAAACTTACCATTTTGCATCTAAAATTACAAAAATTTTCAGGCTTTGTCTGGGGGGTTAGACCCTCTTGGGGGCGCGGCCAGTACAATTCGCCAAGGGCGCTATATACTCTAGATACGTCCCTGACCACGGGCAACGCCGTACGGGTCAGCTAGTACTTTATGTAAATGAATATCTTAGGGAAAGAAATTGAAAGTCCTTCACGGGTGGAAAAGCTATGTACAACTGAAATAAAGTTTCATTCCCCGGGCCCCGAGTTGTGTAAACTTTATACTCAGTTCTGGATAATGTGGAATGCGTTACTGACAGTATGAGATTATCGTTTTCTATCATCATGCAATGTGCACAAGCAGTTTATTTATACCCATTGATTGACGTTGTAAGTCACAAGTTATAAACAATGCAGTTCACATATAAACTATTTTCAAAGTCACACGTTAAAAGAATACATTGGCAAATAAACTGCCGGAATAAATTCAAACTACTTGGCTTAGTATTCAAAATAATTCGACCACGCAGCTGGACCGCTGTCGTGAGTTGAGCAAATTTCCAAAATTAAGTTTATAGGCATATGTCTTAGAGTTTCAACCAACAATTTGGGAAATAGGTCTATTCACGAAGGCGTTGAACAGCTGTCTGTGTGTACGCAATATATTAGTAGAATTTGTTTTCTCCTAGTGGCCTCGCGAGTTTGCACCACTTGGTTTCAAACCGGGTACTTTTATGATATTTTACGTTTTGGTCGATTTTGGGGGAACCAAGCAAGCTATAAGGTCGCGTAAAAAAACAAAATGTGCAGAATAACACCCTTCATTTATACTTTTAGAAAAAAACTCTAAAACAATTTCATTCTCGTAGTGAAAGTCTCAAAAAGTAGTTACTTCCGGTCAAAAACGTACTTCCGGTTGTTGGATTTTTTTGGCAAACGAACTCGTCCGAGCGACATAGACAACCAACACGTGTACCAAATTTGGACCAAATCGGACTTATAATGCGGCCGCTAGAGTGCGAACACATATATATATATGAATTTTAATGACACCCCAAAACGTGTTCTGGGGACCATAATCGGTGCTCATTTGCTACTCCCGACCTTGGGTCTCACCATAAGGGCCACTGGAATAGCTCATTTTTCCTATGGAAATTCACTAAACTTCTATTTGATTTGAATCATTGTTACTTAATTCTACATTATTTTTGTGAAATTACTAGTTGGTAGACCTACTGTAAAAATATATACAAGTACGTTTAAGATGGTTTCAAATAGTTGAAATTGTAGCTAACTAGGCCTATCTGTATAGGCTAATATGACCCGTACGGCGTTGCCCGTGATGGTTGGTATTTTCAGTCTTTTTAACGTAATTGTATTCTTTTTAAGTGTTCAGTCAGTGAGTGATATTTGGCTTATATATATATATGTATAGATCTTAAATAATAAAAGCACTATTGTCATAATAATAAAAGATCTGAAATTATTATAATTTTAATAACTTTGATCCCCCCCCCCAAACCCCTCCTAAAATTTCGAAATTTTCCATACCCTTTATTAGTGAGCACCTATGGCCCTAGAGGAAGCTACATACCAAATTTCATTCCAATCCGTTCGGCAGTTTTGAAGAAATCGTGATTTAATAACTTTTAGCCCCCCAAATCTGACCTAAAATTTCGAATTTTTTAAAACCCTTTCTTAGCGAGCGCCTACGGCCCTAGAGGAAGCTACATACCAAATTGCATTCCAATCTGTTCGGTAATTTAGGAGAAATCGTGATTTAGTAATTTTTACCCCCCAAACCACCCTAAAACTTCCAATTTTTAAAACCTTTTTTAGTGAACATTTATGGCTCTAGAGGAAGCTACATACCAAATTTCATTCCAATCCGTTCGGTAGTTTTGAAGAAATCGTGATTTAATAACTTTGATCCCCCCAAACCCCCCTAAAATTTCGATTTTTTTTTAAAACCCTTTCTTAGCGAGCGCCTATGGCCCTAGAGGAATCTACATACCAAATTGCATTCCAATCTGTTCGGTAATTTTGGAGAAATCGTGATTTAGTAAATTTACCCCTCAAACCCCCATAAAATTTCCAATTTTTTCAAACCCTTTCTTAGTGAACACTTATGGCTTTAGAGGAAGCTACATGCCAAATTTCAGTCCAACCCGTTCGGTAGTTTTTGAGAAATCGTGATCAGTGAGTGAGTGAGTGGTAGTTTGCTTTTATATATATAGATGACAATATTTATTATTGAGGCGAAGTTAGGACCATTTCGGGGTCTCTTCCACTTAACCTTGAATTTCAAAATACATAAAAATTCACACTACAAACAAAAATTAATAAACAATCAAAAACTATGCAATAATAATTATTTCTAAAACATAATGAACAAAAACAGAACTAAAAATATATACATTTATCTCCTAGGTAAAATATGCTACACTATATATAATCATACACATAAACACACGTACACTCTCAAACACATACACACATACAAGAAAAACGGCCCGAGTGCCCGAAACTACCCAAACCTGTCGCAGAACTGCCAGATAGCGAGGCAATCCAGTGAGTAGAATAGCGTGCAATAACAACAAAATGTGACATTTAAAAAAAAATTTTAGAATTGAAATTTGTTTATAATATTTTGTCACATGATCGTCACGTATTAAGTCAAAAATGAACCGTAAACAATAAAATGTTGAGCACGCTGAAGTTTGTTAGCTAATTCCACAGTCTTGTCATTGATAACAGTATCACAATAGCTAAAATGTGGAAAAATTTATGTTTTCACCAGCTGCACTCTAACATTAAACGGCAAGCAATGTTTTACTTTCTTCAGAGTGTGCATGCCAGCAAACACTTTATTGCACGTGTCAATAACATGGTCTGTCCAGCTTAGAGTATTGTTTATAGTGAGACCAAGGTTTATTACTTTAGAACAATAAGGCAAATCATTACCTTTTATTATAAGTTTCGGCCCACTACTTAAATCAATTTTATTTGCAAGCCTTTTAGAACAGATACATATAGATTTAGTTTTATTGTGATTTAACGTTAAGCCATGCCTAACAGCCCAATCATCGATAGCATTAATATCAACATTTATTTTATCTATAGTCTTAGCTTAGCCATCTCTGAGATATAACTTATTATATTTATTTTATTTCAAGCCTCTGGATTATTATTCTAAATATATTTATTGTATTTACCTTTTTAGCCTGTTTAAATAATCCTAAACACATAAACTCAATATACATTAAAAAAATATATCATTTTTTTCTAAATGTGTATTGTGTTTATGTGTTTAATGTGAGAAGTTTGTATTCATGACGAGAGCAAAGCCTGATGATGTCTCTGTGTAGATGAAACGGCCGTAGCTAATAACATTCAAATAGGATTATTTAAACAGACTAAAATGGTAAATACAATAAATATAAACTTATTATACACTTGCAAATCGTCAGCATATAAATGCAACCTCCAATAGTTCAGTATATAATGCACTTGTTATCGATTTTATTTTTTTTCACAGCTGTTATAAATAAACATGACGTACAAACAATTTATTGAGCATTGTTGCATGCAGTGCGACCGCAGCGTGCCACGCGCAGGTCACGTGACTCGAGTAAAGGGTTGTCACAAGTGTAGTTCCTCCATATATTATTTTAATCAACACTGTTGACAACTTAACCACATCTTTCGTGACTTAGGGACGTGGGAAAACTCTCGACCAATGTTGCATTACTGTGTGTCCTATTATTATTAGCCAACAAATTTTTAATTATCTATACAAAGTCTAGTTTATCAAACTGAATCGCTTATCTTTTATTGGTTTTTTTATTTTAGACTAGTAAGCCCCCGTGAAAAATCACAGATTAATTAGAAACACATCATTTAAAAAAAATGCAATTTAAAAACAACAGACTTTATCTAGGCCTACCTACCTATGTTGACGAGGATTTTTAACTCGGTAAATGTATACGATTATAAGGATTATAAAACTGTATGCCTAGTTGTTAAAATTTTGTATTTACATACAATATTTTATATCTAAATAAACATAAAAATATTACCTTTTAATAGCTTTTTATTTCATATCGGTACCTAGATCAAATGATTTAGAAGTTATTAACACTATAGTGAAGAAATTAAAAACCGAATATGTTTATATGTTAGGCTATACTAGGGAAAAACCCTGCGTAGGCTACTCCTCATGCCAACCCCGTTCGAACCTTCTACACACATAATCATGTTATATTTTCTTTATAGCAAAGGTGTAGGATTAACAATAACCCCAAAGCTAAGATGGTAAATAATGTTAAATGTTCAAATCAAATAAATTATTTCGGTATTTTAGGTTTTAGATTTAGACAAAAAAAAGTCCATGTAGTCTCAACAAACTGTATATAATTAGTTAAATTACTAGGGGAGACCCCTGCGTGCTCCGCACGCCAACCCCAGATGGAACCTTCTAAAAATATATGTTTTATTTATAATAAAGGTGTAGGATCAATAATAACCTCAAAACTAAGATGATAAATAATGTTAAATGTTCAAATCAAATTATTTCGTATATTTTGTAACAGCAGTTATAATAAAGGTTAAAAGAACCAGCAAGGCTCAGGTCTACTCTTTAATAAAAACCTTACCTAAGAGATAGAAATACAAATAATTGTCTTAGTTTGAAATCAGCTGTTAATGGAAATATTAGAGCAAATAGCTGTTTTATCTGTTATTTTATTTAATTGGTTGCTGTTGTAATACATGTAAACACACGACTTGTTATCAGTCTAGGCATAACCTAACATTTTTTGTGCGACTAAATTTACAAATATTAAAATAAAAAATGTGTTTATCAAAATGGATTATAGCCTAGATGTTACTCAGGGATAGTGTAGCTTTTTATTAGTAAAACTATTTTTTCAATCGGTTCAGAAGTTCCAGAGATTACCCCTTGCATACGAACAAACAAACAAATTTTACTTCTTTATAATATTGAATTATTAAATAAACGAGTGTAGGTAGCAAGACATTTGGAATGTGAAAGGATTCACCCAATTATCTATATATATAAAATTCAATGTATGTCCGTCTGTTTGTACGTTTGTCTTTTTGCATGTTTGTCCTTTATGCGTTACCAAACCGTCCATCCGATTGCTTTGAAATTTTGCATAGTAACACAGGTTAACCCTGGGAAGGTTTTAGGCCATTTACCGAAGTCCTAGGACATTAGGGCTACGCCCCAGTGGCCCTCAAAGTTTCAATGTTAATCTTATGGAAGGTCAATCTTAAGGAAGAAGAAGAAAGATTTCTTTTGATTTCATCAGGGGCACAAAAAACAGCTGTTCGTATGAAAAGCTTAAAACAGCTGATTTTGATCAACAACTGATTTGGATCAAAAACTGAATATAATTTTAGGTTAGGCCTACAATGAACTAAAACACCAATTATTGGGCTAATTATTTAAGATATATAAAAGCCAAATACCACTCACTGACTGAACACTTAAAAAGAATACAATTACGTTAAAAATACTGAAAATACCAACCACCACGGGCAACGCCGTACGGGTCAGCTAGTAAATAAATACAACTGTATCGTTCAGTTTGATAAGGTATTACGATAGAAGATCCAAAATGAAGACATCCGATGCTACAACCTAAAGTAATTATTTTATTTGCCATTCTAGACGAACAGTCAGTACCTAGCCGGGCTCGATACCTAATGCATTGCCTTTAACAAATAATAGTTCTGGTCGCATGTTCACCGCTCATCGTAGAGTCAATTCAATATCCCGACATATAATTTAATACGGACCAACTCGGTCTGTTACAGGTCAGGCCGGTTACAAATTATATTTGCTTTTTCCTTGCATATTATTTCAATTCAAAATAGAAATAAGACAGCAAATAGTAGGAGAAGATAGATACATAGATTGGCGTTTAAACATACTGATGGATAGATGTTATACTTATATGTAATACTCCCGTGTTATTATTATTTTACTACGGGCTGTGTCCCTGCTCGCCAACCCCAGCAGTGACCCATGGTGATGCAAATTAGAGACCCCCGATGGAACCAGGGGTTTCCCCTAGTTTTTAATAAAGTTGTAGGATTAATCATACCTTTAACTATACAGGGTGGGTGGTAAGTCCGAGCATGGCTTAATACTTCGTACATAAGGAAAATGTGAAGGTAGATGTGATTAAGGAACCTACTCTATGTAAAAATACTATTTTATTAAGGTGTCAAAAATTTGTTCCGCGATTTTGAATGTAACTTTATTTTTAAGTAGGAAAGTGGTCACGTGATAATAATTTCAATGTAGAATTTTAAGACAAAATCCATATCTCAAACCGTTCTGAAGATATTTGCATTTATTTACATTGAATCATATCATTTAATGTAAAAATGAAATAAAGTAGGCCTATATTAAAATTCTTACCTATCAAGTTTTAATGTTGAATAAAATTTAACATTATAAAACAATCAAATCATAAGGTAATCAATTCAATGTAAAATCAATTTGAACAATAATGAACAAAAATAATCATAATAAATGTTAACATATCGTAGGCAGAGATTTTTAATGATCTTTATTTTAAATTTATTATTATTATTACATGGGTTAAAGCAATTAATATATGTTCTAAAGGTAGATTTATGAACGCTGACGAGGAATATGAGATTTATAAGGCTCTCAAAACACGCAAATGGCGCACAACAATTACTGAACGACCAGCTAAATTTCGACTCTAATCTGTACTAATATTATAAAGAGGTAATTTTTTTTTTTAATTAGGAAACCCTATAAGCTCAGCTTGTTTCGGGCTCTCAAACAAAAGAACTACAGCAAACTCCTGATGTGCTAAACAATGACTATAATAAAAAAAGTGCTATTACATAAGATTAAAAGGTGGAATTTATGAAATGCATTATGTATTAAAAAAAAAAATACAATAAAATTCTAAACTTTTCGCGAATTTTTGACAGTGCAGCCTATATTGATATAACATTATCCTAATAACTAAAAAACTAACACCAGCAGCAAGACTCAACGAATGATACAGATTTACCAACATCAAACAAGCACTTTAAAAAAACACTCCACATCATCCAGAGAAAATAACCAGGTTTTTAGTTGCATTATAAATTTTGTCTTAGATTTTATGTCCTTTAAAAATGTGGGAATCCTATTAAAAATATTTGGTGCAGAATGCAAATAGAATTTCACAAAAGATTCTTTGAACGGACGAGGCAAATCTCTATTATATTTAGATAGCAGTCTTTGACGGTACACATTCTCATCAGATAAATTCTACCCACTTCTAAGATAAAATAATTTTAATACTTTGAAAATATATAAATGTCTCAAAGGAAGAAGTTTTAACTGCCTAAACAAAACTGCCTGGCAAAGAATGTGAATTTCTAGGGACTTTTAATATGCACCTTATGAGGTGTTTCTGTTGTATAACTATTGGCCTAATATTTTGAAAGTAAATGCTGCCCCAACATTCAATACCATACTGAATTCTGGACTCCACTTATAAGGCATGGTACATTTTTTTAGTCATCCATAAAGGACACATATTTCTCAAAAGATAGAAACTACGAAGACTGACAAATAACTCTTGTTTCAATTTATCAACATGCATTTTCCAGTTTAACCTTTGATCTATAAACAAACCTAAGTACTTTATGGATTCAACATTCTTGATAATATCACAATCACAATCATTCTTACATTCATTTATTGAACCACACCCCGTGTTATGATACTTCACAGATTAATCAAAAGATCCTCTCCCCAAAAGATTAAATGTATATAGCTGCTCTTGGATGCATTTAAGAATATATTGTTTTTTAAAAACCACAGTTGCAAAGATTTTAAATGGTGTTCGATTGAAATTCTAATTTCTTCATAAGACCCACCACAATAAGACAAAGCTGTGTCGTCTGCACATGTGGTAACTTTACCCTTAAAGCGAGCATTACATAAGTCAGTAATATATATTATAAAAAACATTATTTGTTTGTTTGTTTGTATGCAGGGGGTAATCTCTGGGACTACTGAACCGATTGAAAAATTAGTTTTACTAATAAAAAGCTACATTATACCTGAAAAACATAGGATATAATAATTCATTTCGATAAAAACATTTTTTATTTCAATTTTGTAAATTTAGTCGTAAAAAATCTTAGGTTATGCCTAGACTGATGAACTAACACATGTATTTACATGTATTACCATAACAACCAATTGAATAAAAAAATAACAGCTAAAACAGCTGTTTGCTCTTATATTTCCATTAACAGCTGATTTAAAATTTTGAAGCAATTAAATGCATTCTAACTTTTAGGTTAGGTTTTTATTAAAGTGCAGACCTGAGCCTTACTGGTTCTTTTAACCTTTATTATAACTGCTGTTTGTGTGCTTTGTATAAAGTAGGTTTAGGCCGGTCCGAGCGTGACACATTGTTAGTTATACAGTAGTTTGATTATTGTAACTCGTGAATAACTGAAGATGATGACATTGTCGTTGAAACGCGTTTGAGTAAATAAACTTAGTAGTTGTGTTCAAGTTTTATTAGATCGCGTATACTTCGTCAGATATAGCATGACCTCTCAGATGCGTTGGCGGGAGGGAAGAATCTAGGCAAGTGGGGACGCCGCGCCGTCCGCTGGAGGGGAAGGGACACCCACGCATAGGCAATATATTTATTGGAATATTTTTTTCGCTTCCAGACCAAAGTATTACGTTCAGAGCACGGCAACAGACTGAGCCTTTCTGACCTCCACCACTTGAATCAACTCCGAGTCTTCTGCGCATCTCAAGGCCATGCTAGACCTTCTTTAGTATATTTATTTCACAAGTGTAGCTCGATATTTATATGTATACAAATGTTGTTGATTTGCTAAACCAAAACACCAAAAAACTATAAATTCTGTACATTATGTGTAGGCCTATCTCTACAGGCTGGGCTCGCGTTTAAAAGAGCCAAACTCGCAAGTGTATGTGCCATGACGTGCCGGACTTGGTCAGAATTGGCTCGACAGGGCTTTCTGTCCAGCTCAGCTCGGATGTGGGCTAGCAAGTGTATGGCGCCTCCAAGCAGGACTCGCTCATCTACAAGTACCGCGACAGCAGTCAGTGTGGGTTAGGACACAGAACGAACGATGTCGAAGTCGAGAACATTTGTGATCCCTGACTGTTTGACCAGGTTTGTAGAAGAGTATCGTGAGTTGCCGCGTATGTGGTAGGTCCGCAGTGCTGATTACTCAAATAGAGGAACGCTTTCTCAAATAGGTTTATCAGTTCCTTATAAAGTTGAATATTCTTTGCCCACAACGCCCTATCTTTCCGTTTCTTCTACACTAACACACCGAACTCATCCAACACTACAACAGCTGCAGCAACCTGCTTCGAATAACTCGTTTTCGCTACTCCTAGTACGAGCTAGGTCCGGAGACAGTTAACCACGTGTGTGGTGAATCTTTTCAGAGCCTGGATCGCGAGTGGGACTCGTACGTGTATGGGGGGCTTTATATGTTACATTCCCATGGAGGTAAACGATTTTAACAATAATCTATGAAGGATATCCTCAAGAATCATGAAACGCAGCAAATGTAAAACCCATCATTTCTCCTATCTTTGAGTATAGCCTAATCTAAGCAAATAATCACGAAATCTACGGAACCAAAATACTTATAGATCTAAAATCTGGTGGACAACTCCGTCCTCATTTTGTGGTAGGTGCTCGGTAAGAAAAGTTTTTACCAATTCCATGCAAAACTACGAAAAGGAAAAGACTTTATTTTTTACAAACTAAAATTGAAAACCTAAGTAGCCTATCTCTTCGGTGTTTGGTTTTAGGGTTGTGGCGGATGACCAACTCAGCGGCCCCTGGGCACTTTATTAGTTCGCGGCCCCCAATACAACTTAAATGATGGATATTAAGTTAAGATCGACTAAAATAGGGGGAAAAAACTGGGCTGATGAAATCTGCGTATACATTTAAGCTATGCCATTAATTGGTAAAATGTCCGTTTAACCTTACAACTGGTAATCATAATGGCGGATTTTTTCGTGCACGCATTTCTTTTAATTCACCAAACATAGTAATTATATCCCAATCCAAAAGTGTTCAGTATATTTTTTGCAGCAAATGGTCCAAAGGATTTAAATAGAGAACTAAAAAATGTGTTGATGTAAAACTTTAATAACTATTAGCTCCGGAAAAGCAAAATTTTTAGTAACTTTATGCCTGCATTATAAATAGTAAAACATTTTCGTAATTTTTTCAAAATTATCAAAAGTTTTACAATTTAGTTCTGAATAAAACTGTATAAAAAACTATATCAATTTAAAAAATGTATTTAGGCGGGTTACACACTGAAGTGGCGTGGCATGCAGCTTGCTGCAAGTGGCAAGTAGCTGCTCGCCACGCGAAAATCAACCAATGCTTTTAAACGGGATCCTACACACTGAAGTAGCAGTGGCGTGGCGCATCTTCCGTGCATCGCGCTGCGCCACGCATCTGCCACTCGAAGACCGATCGGTCGGTGTTTGGCGATGCATGCCACACGCATCTCGACCCAGCGCATGCGCAGATACCAATCTCTGGCCTTCGTCAGTGTTTACTTCAGGGCTGATTTGTGTTCCACGGGTTCTAAATTGAACAAATTTAGAAATATTTATCCTAGCTTAATAAATTGGAACCACATTAAATAAATCAGATTATTACAACAAATAATGTTAATAGTTTTAATGATTAGGCCTATTAAAACTACTTTCCGATATCTTTATTGAGTGAAAAACTGTTTGTTCATGTCTTCAGTAAAAATTCAATAACTTTAAAAATATTTAACCGATGTATAACCACATATAGAAAACATATCTATAATAATAATATAAATAAATCAGATTGTTACAACAAATTTTAATACTTTTACTGATATTTAAAAACTACTTTCAAATATCTTTATTCAGTAAAAACTGTTTGTTCATGTCTTCAGTAAAAATTGAATAACTTTATAAATATTTAACCGATTTTAATCAAATTTGAACCACATATAGAAAACATACCTATAATAATAATATAACTAAATCAGATTGTTACAACAAATTTTAATACCTTTACTGATTAGGCCTATAAAAATTACTATTTCAAATTCGACAAATGGTGAACAATATTTTTATTATTTTGTATTATTTTACGTTTATTTTAATTATGTATTTTGTTGTGGATGTAATAAGTTATAGAGCATTTTATTGTGAATCCAAATCTTTTTTAATATTTAAAATCGAATATATAGATCAAAAGATGTACATTTTTAAATGTATTGTAAATTTTGTTTACAAAGTATATATACGTTTTCGATACTAAAAGTGTAATAATAATAATTTATTAATATAATAATTAACATTTATCGTATCTCGATAATTTTTTCACAGAATGTGTATAATAATATACTCTGTTAATACGACTGCTAACAACAGGAACAGCTCGTCTTCGCTTGTTGACATTTTTGAACATACCGAGCATAGTCAGATATAAAAATGTATGGCCATGTGGCGCCATTCCAATGTGTAAGCTCCTTGCATCGTACTCGCGGATGCACTGGCACAACGCATGCAGCGTGCCTCCGCGTGGCAGACACGCCACTTCAGTGTGTAACCCGCCTTAGTCAAAAACAGTTTGTATGTACCTACCACAAAAACTACTAAAACTAGGCCTATGCAAGTATTTGTTTTAAAATTCGCCAAAAATAGTAATTATATCCCAATCCAAAATTTGTATATACCTTTTTACAGCAAAATGTCCAAAGAATTTCGTGTATGCGACTAAAAAATTCTTTGACGTAAGCTTTAAAATTTATTAGCTCAGGAAACGCAAAATGTTTAGTTGCGGAAAAATCCAACTTTATGCCTACATTACAAATAGTAAAACATGTTTTTCAAAGCAAACAAAAGTTTCGTAATTTACTTCTGAATGAATTGAACTGGGTAACAAGAAAAGATGGAACACTTTTTCAAGACTTCGTCTCGTGGTTTTTTTAAACACTAAAAAATGTGACGTTTTTGTCAAGCACGTCACGTTGCCGTCACGCTAGAAAGCTCAAAAGCTGTTCAACTCTCCGCAATAGAATTACGAAGATTTTGGCTCCGCGAGAAGTTTTCTACGACGCATTAACGCATTAACAGACATACGGACACAACATTTTACACCAAGTTTTTATGACTTTTCTCGACGTTTTCGAGGTCTCTGAAGACGACGAAGCGATACAAATGTTTTAGAATTTCCGCAAGATTTCAATACTGTGTCATTTTAATGCGAGCCGAAGTAAAAACATTTTCATACCAATTTTAGAATAAACAGTTTTTATGTTACCTACTACAAGGCCATTTGCAAAAATTCAATGGGCCCCTAGGGTACGCCCACTTGCCTGATGGGTAACGCCCCACTGCTGAGGGAAGGTAAAGTTTGTTTACAATATGAAACTACAAAAATCATGAAACAATTAATAAGAGTAAACGTAGCAAAGCACTGGCTAATATAGGTATAACTAGCTGACCCGTACGGCGTTGCCCGTGGTGGTTGATATTTTAAGTTTTTTTAACGTAATTGTATTCTTTTTAAGTGTTCAGTCAGTGAGTGGTATTTGGCTTTTATATTCATAGTTCTTAAATAATAAAAGCACTATTGTCATAATAATAAATGATCTGAAATAATTATGATTTTAGTAACTTTGATCCCCCCAAACCCCTCCTAAAATTTCGAAATTTTTCATACCCTTTCTTAGTGCGCTCCTATGGCCCTAGAGGAAGCTACATACCAAATTTCATTCCAATCCGTTCGGTAGTTTTGAAGAAATCGTGATTTAATAACTTTGATCCACCCAAACCACCCTAAAATTTCGAATTTTTTAAAACCCTTTCTTAATAAGCACCTATGGCCCTAGAGAAAGCTACATACCAAATTTCATTCCAATCCGTTCGATAGTTTTAAAGAAATCGTGATTTAATAACTTTGATCCCCATACCCCCTAAAATTTAGAATTTTTTCAAACCCTTCCTTAGCAAGCGCCTATGGCCCTAGAGGAAGCTACATACCAAATTTCATTCCAATCAGGTAATTTTGACAAAAATCGTAATTTAGTAATTTTTACCCCCCAAACCCCCCTAAAATTTCCAATTTAAAAAAACGTTTTTTAGTGAACACTCATGGCCCTAGAGGAAGCTACATACCAAATTTCATTCCAATCCGTTTTGTAGTTTTAAATAAATCGTGATTTAATAACTTTGATCCCCCAAACCCTCTAAAATTTCGAATTTTTTCCAACCCTTTCTTAGTGAGCACCTATGTCCCTAGAGGAAGCTACATACTAAATTTCATTTCAATCCGTTCGGTAGTTTTTGAGAAATCGTGATGAGTGAGTGAGTGAGTGAGTGAGTGATATTTCGCTTTTATATATATATAGATAAAATATATAAAATGCGATAAATGTAAATGTTTAGCGTTGGGTGTGCTAGGCTTATTTTTCACAGTGGCTTTAATTAAATACATCATATAGCTTTTTTAGGATGTGTTTAACGTTTTGAAGACATGATATGAGTCATGTATGTTTTAATGGTTTTTTAATACAACTGAATATTATTGGAAAATGTTCCAAATCATTTTTGTTGGCAAAATTTAGTCATGCCTCATGTCGTGGCATACATCAAGTTTTATCTAATGAAATTACTGAAAGGATTTGTCAGTTTTAACTAAGTTTCAAATAATTTCTCATGTAGAAAAATGTGTGTATACGTTAGGGCGGACCAGCAATAAAACCAAAAGTTCAATAAACGTTGTTAAATTTTAAATCATAATTAGTTTTCGATATGACCGTAAATGAAATAATTAACAATATCAAAATCTATATTTTATAAAAGGAGGTTTTAACAAATTATTCTTTAAAACCTCTCATAAAGTTATTTTAAACTGAAGTCTTATGTTACTATCACAACATGTTTGGATTAATTCTACAACAAATACTTTTATTATTTTAGAAAACAATAGCTTACACAAAAACGTTCTTACCTATAAAAATCGAACTATTTGGTTCGCTGAACTATACGCGACCGCGACTCGGAACGTACAAAGCCAGGCAACAAGTGAATATTAGAACATACTCCTTCGGAATCCCGTCAACGACTGAACCGGAATCAATATAGCCTTATACAAATCTCAAGCAAAATATCTTTTGTCGCCACAACAATGTTTCCCTGATACTTGGACAATATTTATAAGCTAGCCTAAGCCTAAGTCTCCTAACACAATTAGCGTTGATCGATATTATGCAATTCTTCGGTCCGAGAATGTTGTTCTGTATCAGCCAAAGCGTTCTTGCACTATCAAAGTTATTCGTCAAATTTTGGTCAAACTTTTATGGAATATCTTTGTCAATGAAAACATATTACATCTGTCCAATTTCTTTGATCAGCTGGGTTATTGACTAGATATATTTTGGGGTCCCTATATATTTAGACTAGACTTTGCCTTAAGGCGCGGGTCCCTAAATTCAAAACGGTGAAGTTAGCAACCAATTTCAATGTTAAAGTAACCCAACCATACCTTCACTATTAAGCATATTTTTGTGTTATTTTCGTCAAAAAACGAAAGCTGTATTTTTCGTAAATTAAAATACATTGTGGGAGTCGATTGCTAAGGTTTTTTGCAATATCTCTTTTTGCAACTGAGTACAAAATTAATATAGTTTACTATTCATATCATACGTTTATGAAAACAATAAAACGGTTTTTGAAAATGTATTCAGCAATTCACATATGACAGCAATTCAAAATGAAACAAAATTTTTAAATTTATTCCACGAATTAACGAAAAACGATTTCTTCTGTAGCATTGCTCTTATGGGAATCAGATTCAATATGGCGGAAAGGGTAGCCCCCCTTAATCTTAAGCGAATCTCTTTTCTTATTGAAATAATTATTGGATTATATTTAGTAAAATAACACTTTCTTGTCATCGCTGTAGTACTGCACACCCATACCGGTTTTGGTTCTAGACATGGTAAAAATGTATCACAACTATTATTAAAAGACGGAAAAGATTTCCAAATTTGAAACTTTGGATGGTTGTTCATTAGGGAGGACCTTCGACTATTTGTAAAATACTGAAACCCTTCAAATTCGTTACATACGCTAAAAAATGGGTTTTTTTTAGGCTAGTTATTTTTTTCAATTTTATGAAAATAGGTTATCATACTTTACATTACTACGGACTTTATGAGAATATCTTAACTACTACAACTAAGGCAAACTGACTTTGTACCTTTAATTAATTGAAAAAAAACTTTCCTTCAAAGAAACCTTAACAAGTTTTTATTCTAAGAAATCATATTTAGCTTAAGGAAGAGACCACACAAATATTTAGTAAATTCTAGAAAACTATTTATTTCTTAAATTAATTAATTTTAACTAAAATATTCTTGTAGAATTTTATAAATGTTGTTTGTTTTTTTTCCTAAAATAGAGTTCTCCCAAGAACCTTTTTTGTAGGCTTACCTATATTAATATCCAGTTTTACTATTATGAAAACGATTAAACTCTTTTCATATGTTCAAACGTAGCAAACTTCAAAATGAAACCAAATTTTTAAAGTTATTCTTATGAAACTTGCTTAAGGGTCTGCTCCAGTAAACGAGAAAGCAACCGGAAACGAAAGCGCTTCTCACTATATCCCTATCGAAACAGTGCAATTTCTTGCAGCTGAACGCTTTGACATTGCCTTATTTCAAACCATTTTATAAGTCTGCCTTTTGTAATTGAGTGTTAAAAAAAAACCTGAATATTCTTTATAAAATTTCGGATCCGGCTTGCAAATTATTTTTCATTATTAATTTTGTATTGTGTTAGGAAAAAAAATTCAAACTTTGTACTTACAAAATGTCAATTACATAACAAATCAAAAGCATTTAAAAAAATGTAAATTGCAAGACGGATGCGTATTGTGACTGTGCTTAAAATGAGACCTTGCAAACAATTTTATGATAAAAAGTAAATGAAATAAATGGTTTAAAATTTAACATTGCTCTTATGGGATAAAAATCCAAGATGGCTCCCACTACAGCAGACCCTTAAAAAGTTTAAAAAATAGTACATTTATTGAAATGCGCCGCACGTTTCCTGCATACGGCAAATACGCTCGACGTAGCTGTTCTCATATTGCAGTCTAGCGCCGTATCTTAAGCAGAACCCAACATAGTAACAAACCACAGTTTATTGTGGTCTTTTACCTAAATTGAATATAGGCGAATATAGGAATGTACATGTTGAGACTGCAACTATCTCTTGTTTAGTGAAACTCCTAATCTAACCTAAAATTTTTTCCAATAAAGAATAGCATGAAAACAAATTGTTGAGCAGGAAGAATGTTTTTCATTTGAAAATCACTGATTTTGAGCGTAAAAACGAAATCTATATATATAAAAGCGAAATACCACTCACTCACTCATCACGATTTCTCAAAAACTACCGAACGGATTGAAATGAAATTTGGTATGTAGCTTCCTCTAGGGCCATAGGTGCTCACTAAGAAAGGGTTTTAAAAAATTGGAAATTTTAGGGGAATTTGGGGGGTAAAAATTACTAAATCACGATTTCTCCAAAATTACCTAACAGATTGGAATGAAATTTGGTATCTAGCCTCCGCTAGGGCCATAGGCGCTCGCTAAGAAAGGGTTTTAAAACATTCGAAATTTTAGGGGGGGGTGGGGGGGATCAAAGTTACTAAAATCATAATTTCAGATCTTTTATTATTATGACAATAGTGCTTTTATTATTTAAGATCTATATATATAAAAGCCAAGTACCACTCACTGACTGAACACTTAAAAAGAATACAATTACGTTAAAAAGACTGAAAATACCAACACCACGGGCAACGCCGTACGGGTAGTTGAATGTTTATAAATTGAGAAAATCACGAAAAAGTTGTTTTACAAATTAATTATTGCCATTGTTTATGATCTAGAATTATATGCTGTGACCTGCATATAATGTAAGACATAGATTGTAATAGACACGCAATGTCCCCAATATTTGTCTACAAAATCATTAATTTAGTCAATAATTTTTACACTTTTTCAATTTTTAACAGTAATTTTACAACATTTTCGGAATAAAATGTAGCCTAAAATATTCTCTGAAAATTCCTCTACAAGTGAATGAAAGTTTCGTCGAAATCGGTTCAGCAATTCCGGAGATTAGCCGAGATGGACAACAAATTTATAAATGTGTGCTTAGGTTTTGGGGTAAAAATGGAGTTTACCTTGTCAATCGATTTCTAAGGGAATTTGATATAACATGAAAGAACACATCTAACTGATTGTAGAAACAACAAAAACTTTCCCGGGAAATAATATTTGTAGGAGTTATGAAAGAAATAAAACTTGAAATTGTATAAGGTTAAGTTTCGACTTTTCCGCGATATTTGACGTAATTATAACAAAATAAATCACTTCACATACACCAAACATGTAAGAATTAAATAAACTAAACAATATTAACACCAAAAGTATCCACAAAGCAAGAAAATGTGAAAATAATGTAACAAACATAATTACGAAAACAAATGCATCGAACAATAGAAAGTACAGTATAACTGCGTATTTAAAATGGAAATTCATCAACTTTGCCAAATCGAACAATAGGTTATTGTACTGAATAAGGTGTGTATAAATCAAGGTAACTAGATAGTAAAGGTTGTCTCATGTGAGAAATATCAAAAAAAGTGGAGGTTTGAGTTTGTCTACATGACTATGATTCAACCTTTACTATCTAGTAACCTTGTGTATAAATCTCTATTTCAAACTCGTCGTATTATCACTTTATATAATTAGAATTAAAAAAAAACTAGAGGACTAACCTAAACTGTTTAGTCACAGTATGTTGCCGATAACAGTATAATTATAATATTTGTATAATTATAATATTTCGTCGTATTATCACTTTATATAATTAGAATTAAAAAAAAACTAGAGGACTTACCTAAACTGTTTAGTCACAGTATTTTGCCGATAACAGTATGATTATAATATTTAGTCGTATTATCACATTATTTATAATTAGAATGAGTTACCTAAACTGTTCGTTTCTACACAAAAAAGAACAAGAACAATCCGGCAACGCTGGCAAGACGGTAAGAAAAACATGTCTGCACTTTACAATGTAAATTTCCATAACGAACTTTTGATTTGAAAGTGTTTAATGTTGTACGTGTTGAAGATGGTTAAATATTGGTTTCCCGGTATCAGTGAAGTGTATAAATACTATATTTATTAAGAAAAAAGTTCAGGTTTGTGTGTTTATAGTAGTTTTGATTGACAAGTTAAAGTAAATATAAATACCGGTTTTGGTAATGGATGGATACCAAATGGGCATAGAAAAAAGCGCTTATTTTTTTAAATCAATTTTATTTATAAGTAAAGGTAATGGAGATTCATTAAATTCAAACTATGTTAAATGGTAAACAAAAAGTATTTGTAATATTATTTAGAACTATCTGGTCCGATCCGGCTTTGCACGGATAGACAAATCAAAGTTAAATGTACGTACATCAACCAAACAAATACAGTATATCAATAAATATAGCCTATTATACTATGCATTTCTTATTTGGATTTTTAGTAACTTTGTCCCCCCCAAACCCCCCTAAAATTTCGAATTTTGTGAAAACCTTTCTTAGCGATCACCTACGGCCCCTAGCGGATGGTATATACCAAATTCCATTCCAATCCATTCGGTGGTGTTTGAGATTTCGTGATGAGTGAGTCGGTCAGTGGTATTTGGATTTTATGTACAGGGTGTCCCCGAACTCTCTGGACCCCTTTTGTGGATATGTTCTTGGGATCGAGACAAACATATTTCACAATATAAACATGGGTCTAAGGGGCTTATTTTTTCGTCTGTCCGTCTGTATGTGTTTTTTACAAAATACTTCATATTTTTTAAAGTACAAAGGATATTGAGCTCAAACTTTGTACACCTATTTGTTGCGTAACCCCTTATCACTGTACGAAAACTAGAATATTATTTTAATTTTTTTCAAAATGGCGGCCGTTTATAATTTTTAATGTCAAATATCTCAAAAACCGCTAACTTTACAAAAAAATTACAAGAGACAAAAAAGTTTACTTTTTTAATGACAAACACAATGGTTTTTTTATTTTGTCTGTAGCTCAAAGGATAACAGAGATATTGACAAAAAAAAAAGGAAAAATGTATTTCTTGGTAGTTGTCAACAATACCCAGAATTACTCCAGAAACAAAATATTTTAAAGTTATTATGAGCTAAAATAATCAGTTATTTGCATTATGTTCCGAGCACTTTCTGAGCTGATTCTACTAGCAAAAAATAATGGAAAAAGTTCATATATTCATAGGTCCGGAAATGTTTCGTTAGCCAGTTACAGCTGGCGAATGATTTCACCTGTGTTTCAGATTATTCACAGAAACGAATCGCTATTGAAATATGTAGGACGTTAATAAAGGTGTGAAATTTAATTTAATTTACTTAAAATGAGCAGATAGATTTTAAAAAATAGGTCCCAGTTCTGTAACTGCAGTAATTGTTGCGATATTTGACCCAAAATGCAAAATTCTGTCCGAACCACATCCAGAGACTTCGGGGACACCCTGTATATAGATTATTAATATAACCTTGAGACATTAAGCCTACTTGAATGTTCATACTTAATAAACTTTTAGTATCTTAATAATTGGATTAAAAATAAACGAACATAACTCGATACATAAGCATTTCGGATAGCGTGTTAAACTTTTAATGGCTTTTAAGTTTGAAGAAGCCTCTTCTAACAGTAATTAATCGCTAACTAAACCTAAGTTTTTTCTTTAAAACTTACTTGGTTAGCGTTGAAGTGTAGCGACATTCCTTTATTTCTTCTTACACACTGACTGAAATACTATTTAAACAAACATTAGAAAAACGTTAACTGAAAATTTCACTCGAACACCGTTTTCGGTTTACTAAAAATACGAGCTAAAACAGAACCTAAAATAAACAACTAGGCTACATCTACAACAATTGTTACATACTATCCAATCAATATGTCTACATGATAACGTCGCTTCTTCGGAAAGGAGCTGATATTGCGTAAACAATATTCTGTCGTCATGGTTACCATTCAAAGCAACGGTTTTGAGGCGAGGTAAGGAAAATGTTTTATCAATGACTTGCGACCCAGGAGGCAGCGACTTGCGAACAAGGTGTAATTTATACGGAGACACGAAAGTAAAGGACTGAATATCAGCTGACTTGTTGTTTTATGTCCTCGATTACGGTAATTTATTGTCAAGGTCGTTTCAAGGTTACGTCGAGTTTGAGGTTAATGGGACAAAATTGTGTATATTCTATTTATTTATTTCGTTATTGGATGACTAAACAACCGGAATATTGTCCAAACTATTTGCAAGATCTGGATCTATAAATACGGTAAAACAAATCTTAGAACTGGGCCTAGGCTTTAATAAATTCTTTTCTAATTTAAAGTGATATAAAACTAAACAAAATCCTATTACTTTAAATGAGCAATTCTTGTATGTATCTTTGTTTCTATCTTTGTACCTTTGTATCTGTCGCGGATCTCGAAAACGGCTCCAACGAATTCAAACATTTTTTGTATTTAGGTGTAGTTTTGATTTTTAAGTAGGCCTACACCCATATAGTTGTATTTCGTGTAAAAACGCAATTTTTTTGAGAAATCTAATTTAAAAGTTGAAAAATTTTAACATAGGGTCTTATGAGTTGCCATGTTGGTTACAAAATAACAACGAAATCTATACTAATATTGTAAAGAGGTAAAGTTTGTTTGTTTGTATGTAGGGGGTAATCTCTGGCGCTACTGAACCGATTGAAAAAATAGTATTACTAATAAAAAGCTACACTATCCCTGAGTAACATAGGCTATAATTCATTTCCGTAAAAACCTTTTTTTATTTTAATATTTGTAAATTTAGTCGGAAAAAATCTCAGGTTAGGCCTGGAATGATAAACCAACACATGTATTTACATTTATTACCATAGCAACCAATTGAATAAAATAACAGATAATATAGATGTTTGCTTCAATATTTCCATTAACAGCTGATTTCAAAATTTGAAGCAATTATTTTTGTATAGCTTTCAAAGCTTTTAGGTTAGGGTTTTAAAGTGTAGACCTGAGCTTTGCTGGTTCTTTTAACTATTATTAACTGCTGTTATAAAATATAAGAAATAATTTGGTTTGAACATTTAACATTATTAACCATCTTAGTTTTGAGGTTATTATTAATACTACAACTTTATTATAAATAAAACATAACGTAAGTTTTTAGAAGGTTCCATTGGGGGTTGGCGTGCGAAGCACGCAGGGGTCTCCCCTAGTAGTAAATAAAGCAATCAAAACAGCTGTTTATAAAGAAGCCAATTTATACTGTTTTATCAGCTGTTCATTGGATAGTTTTTAATTATTGTTAAAAAAGAAGCTAATTTATACTGTTTTAGCACGTTGGAATTAGAATAAATTGGGCCTGATTTAACAATTAATTTATTTTGTCAAAAAAAAAGGTAAACTTGGCAAAGATGGATAAATTCTAATAGTCAATTTTGTAATATAGGCCTGGCTCATTTCTGAAATATTGTATTGAGGTTATGTTAATCCTGCAATAATTTTTACTATACTGTATTTAGGCCTGGTTTCAAAATTTTAGTTGACAGCAGGGCCGGATTTTGGTCATAAGGGCCCCTAGGCCAATGACTACATATTGACATGTAGTCATTGCCTAGGCTCAGCGTGTGGTGCGGGCCCTACCGGGAGGGGGGGGGGGGGCGGGGGGATGGAATTTAAAAAAATATAACCTCTGAAAACATGTTTTTTTTGCAATTTGGAAGTCAATTTTACTACTAATAAAATCACTTTTGAGACTGGAATTTATAATACCGTAAATATTTTACCCTAGATTACATTTATATTCTAACAGTTTTGAAAAAAGAATCGTAAAAGTTTTTGATAAAATGACCTTGAAAATCTCATTTTAAGGCTTATTTGTAGTTAAAAATGTAGGTATAATATTTAAGCGTACCAAATTTATAAAGACGGGAAATTTTAATTTTAACTTTAATTTTGCATGGTGATAAATAGGTTAAATAATGAAGAATTCAGCAAAACACTTAAAAATATTTATTAACACAACTGCTAAAATTATTATTCAGAAATGCACCCATAATTAGGTAGTATAAGTTACCGTAAATTGTACATTATTTACAATACAACATTTCCATTCATTGAGTCAAACACTACTTGAAAAAATTCACTAATTAAAAAAAAAAAATAAAACATTGGTACTACACATGTACTTGACAAACTACTGTATTTTGAAAATTAAAACATTGGAATAGTTATTTTTGATTTTTGATACAGTACATTATATTTAAGTTCTGAAGAAGGATTGCTTTTATTTCATGAAATGGATTTTAGTACTGCTTTTAATAAAATAACATACATATTTAATTACTGCTTACTGCTAATAGGTTTCCTCCTGAGCTTCAAATTTAAAAAAGTGTTGATTATTTCTTCTTGATTTAGCTGTCTTATACTATGTCATTTTCGATGCTGAGCAACGCCAACCAGTTCAGACGGGGTTCAACCATTGAGGTCCACAACCTATTTTTTATGAGTTTTAGTTTAGAAAACGATATTTCTGCCGAACAGTTTGTAACCATTAGCGACAGGTACATCCTCAACGTAACTTCTACGTTTGGCAGGCAGTCTTTTAGATTGTTTTCTAGTAGCAGTTTGTAGAGCCATCTCTCTTTACTCATGATAACTTCACTTTTTTCAAGGTCTGATTGGTATTGAATAGAAAACGCTTGAAACTGAATGAATTCATTTCCTATGTTGTCATCCAAGTCATTGCAATATATGTTAGCAAGTTTTTCACTTGCAGCTAGGACTTCTTTAGCAGACAGTGTCATTAACTTGTTAAGAAACCCAAAACGAGTGTGGACAAGTTTGTAAGCTTCAAGTGTCATAACCTCTCAACCGAACCAATTTTTATGAGCACTGCACGATTAGCCGTGCGTGCGAATTTCAAATGACAATATTATTATCATATACTAGTGGCATTTCATCGACCTCGAAAATCTTTTCATCTAGCCTACCGGTACTTCCTAAAAAATTTAGTTTTTTTTTGTGTGGTGCGGGCCCTTGTGTGGCGCGGGCCCCTAGGCGCGCGCCTACTTTGCCTGTGCCTAAATCCGGCCCTGACAGTTGACAGAATATATTACAACTAGGACTAAACTCGTAATGAAAGCCTCTTACGTTTCTAAATCATGTATTTGAGGTTATAATTAATCTTGTAATTATTGTCAATATATTTAAGCCAGGTTTCATAATTTTACAAACCTATGTACAAACGAGCCAAAGATTAACGAGATTCATTAGCGAATTTTCCAACTGCGAGCGAAACGAAGCAGCCATCTGAAGCCGAAGGCCGAGGCGCGGTTGGAACACGATGCGTCCAAGGGCAGAGCCTCTAGTAAATATTGTTACATGAGCAATTATAATCATACCAGTAAAACCCCTGAAAAGGCAGATAAATTACATACACACCGGAAATACATAATTTAAAAAAATACTATTTGAAAACAACAGACTTTATCTAGGCCTACCTTTTTATGCTGAAGGGGATTTTTAACTCGGTAAATGAGCAGGCCTACAATTATAAGGATTTCTAACTCCAGAACTATTTGTTAAAATGTGTTATTTACATAATAGTCTATATTATTAAATATTAAGAAAGATATAAATATTATTTTTTAATTGATTATTATTTCATATTGACATATCAAACAGTTTAAAGATTTCAAATATTATAAAATAGTAAAATGTAGATATAGTTTTATAAAACTGTAGGCTATTTGTTAAACATTTTTTATTTATGTACCATACATTATTATATATCAAAATAAAGATACAATTTTAATCTTTTAATAGGTTTTTGTTTCATATTGATATAACGCATAATTTATAAGTTATTAATATTATAATTAAGAAATTCATAAAAAAGCGAAATACCACTGACTCACTCACTCATCACGATTTCTTCAAAACTACCGAACAGATTGGAATGAAATTTGGTATGTAGCTTCCCAGGGCCATAAGTGTTCACTAAAAAAAGTTTTAAAAATTTGATATTTTAGGGGGGTTTGGGGGGTAAAATGACTAAATCACTATTTCTAAAAAATTACCGAACAGATTGGAATGAAATTTGGTATGTAGCTTCCTCTAGGGCCATAGGCGCTCGCTAAGAAAGGGTTTAAAAAAATTCGAAATTTTAGGGGGGTTTCGGGGGATAAAAGTTATTAAATCACGATTTTTTAAAAAATACCGAACGGATTGGACTGAAATTTGGTATGTAGCTTCCTCTAGGGCCATAAGTGTTCACTAAAAAAGTTTAAAAAAATTGGATATTTTAGGAGGGTTTGGGGGGGGGGGGGTAAAAATTACTAAATCACGATTTCTTCAAAACTACCGAATGGATTGGAATGAAATTTTGTATGTAGCTTCCTCTAGGGCCATAGGTGCTCACTAAGAAAGGGTATGAAAAATATCGAAATTTTAGGAGGGGTTTGGGGGGATCAAAGTTACTAAAATCATAATTTCAGATCTTTTATTATTATGACAATAGTGCCTTTATTATTTAAGATATATATAATATATCTATATATATAAAAGCCAAATACCCAAATACCACTCATTGACTGAACACTTAAAAAGAATACAATTACGTTAAAAAGACTGAAAATACCAACCCCTGGGCAACGCCGTTCGGGTCAGCTAGTGGAATATGTTTATGTTTTACGGAGATGTACGAATGTTTCCGAAGTTAAACGAATGTGTATTCTTTAAATTTGTAGCCTTTAAATGAATGTAATGATAAAAGGTTGCATTTATATTCATTTCATAACCTCAAAGTAAATCTTCAAACGTATTAGCCTACATGAGTTCTTTAACTCGTATTTTCTTGTTATTTTCATATAACTCATCACAAGAAATTATAATGATT